>DWFY01000325.1:0-10529 GCA_018246875.1 Creonpyge creon creon | reverse complement strand
GTTAAAGAAACATATCTATATAAGGATACATTAATATGTACATATATGTTTAGTTTATTTACCGTCTGGTGACCATTACACAGGCTCTCTACGAGCTTACTTTCAGATTAGGTAGCAATGTGTGGTGATGTTTATTTATTTATTTAAATTGTGTGTGTGTGTGTGTGTGCTTGCCTGAGTATTTTATAAATATTCAAATTGGATAACACACACGGGTGGATAAAATATTCCACCTGCAATGCAGGTTGTATTAACTAACAAGGTCGCAGCGCCGCCGTCGCCTACAGAAGCTTTCTTTAATTTAAAAAACAACCTTAGCGAGGCTTTGGTTCGCTTAAATCAGTTTGTTCATTTGTATCGATAGCGGTGTGCAACTCACGGCGAATCGATCCCGAGCAAGCCAGACCCTGGCTCCGCTATGATAACCAGAAAACCGAGAAGGTACATGTGTAAATGCCTAAATATACCTATACTTACGTAGGTAGTTCTTATGTAGACGCTACTTGTAGTGTTTATGTGGATAGTAGCAGAATCGAACTCATGAACCCCGGCTCGCAGCAGTCACATTTACTGACCAATGGATCAATGTGCCACTCACTGCATTTGATATGAATATTGATAAAATGAATACACACATCTATTACTTCGCCAATAAAGTATGTATAACTTGTTTATATTTTTAATTTCATCGCAGTCGTCTGTGCACACCAAAATATATTACGACCATTTAAAGATTCAAAATACGAGGCAAGAGCATTAGGGCTTAAGGAAACTGAGTTTAAATAACGAACTATCCGAAAAGCCACTACGTAATCACTTAAGGCTGAGATACTCTAAGTCAACCACACCACAGGCTCCCATAGCGGCTTAACTGATAACGCCGTGAGATAATAATAATTATACAGGATTATACAGCGTTATGCTGTACGTTATCTTTTCTTTATTCGTTTCGAGCTGCAACAGTAACACGTGGATTAATTTGGGCCATACGGTTTGTTATAACATCGTCATACCCGTATATGCCAGGTACAATAAAAAAAAATTTGTTTTTCGTTGCTCGTCGGTCGTCGTTCTTTCATTAACTGATTTGCTAAAAAACTAGTCAGTACGGTTAGACCTGATAAGAGGGGTATGTAAGGGAGGGAACATGCCATTAAATTAATTAAAAATAATGTAGATAAAGTCTCAAGTCCAATGGGCAATATTTTCCACTTACATAAACTAAACGTTCCAGTTTTCATAGTCTCATTTGCCATCTCATTTATTACATGCCAAGCGATGAATAAGAATCACTGAAAGCGACTAATTTACGAATCATTCGCTTGTCGGTCGACTTTAGCGACCTCGATAATAATGAACGAATGAATGAATGAATAAAAATCACGAACCATTTCAATCACTCAAACGTTGTTGTACGTTCGGTCGACCCGAGCGACCTCAATGTTTGGCCCCATGGAGAACCTTGTTAACCTAATTATTTATACACTTGCCGTGACACCGAACAGTCGGAACTATTTCAATTTAATTAATTCGTATTTTTTCACATTACCTACTATCATTTTTGTTGTCTTTATCAAGTCGCACGTGTCACTTTTAATTATTATTATGCTCTAGTTTTTACCTACGCTTTTGCGTATTCTCATTGTAATGAAAGCTTTTCACACTTATAAATGTTCTACATCTTCGTTCAAAAGGGAAGTTATCACCACATCTTTCTCAAAAATAACTTCATTCATTGTTGACTGATAAGCAAACGAACAGACAGACAAAAGATTCGAAAAACTATTTTGGAACTTAAAGATTTGGATATGGTACAATGGTATTGTTTGAAAGAAGAATATTATAAATATTAGTGGGATTAGCATCACACAAGATAACACTGCAACTATAAAGATCTGTACACAAATTTAAATAGCATTAAATTCCTACCGGAAGTCGGATGCGTTGCTTGCTATCGTTGGCAGTTAAGAGTTGCGGATGAAAAAATGTAGTAACAAAAAAAAAATTTTACGTTAACACCTTTACAATTTTCCCTATTTTCTCTTTTCTAATTGCGAAAGGAAAAATGCAAATAGGTACAATAACGCAACGCTTTGTAGAAAACACGACAACAATGAAGTAGTGAGAGCCTTTCAAGAACTTTCGATTTCGTACTACCTAGATTTTGGAGCTCTTTGCTATTCGCAATTTATTTAAATCAACGTGGAGCCTAATTTAAAATTAACAAAAGGCTTTCTTCGGTGAGAAAGAGATTTTCATAACGCAATCTGACATCCAGATATGAATCTGCTGAAATACTTCATCTGCTTATTATTATTGTAATATCACGCTTGGTCACTTACAGCGTAAGCAGGGAGTACCAAGTTCTAAATATCCTTGCAGATATGGCATGCTTCTTCTACATTCATGACTGTCTTCATACACGCGCGCCGCTTTCGGAGACTTCCGACTTCGTCACCCCAGAATCTTGGTCTCCCTCAGCACCATCGTCTTATTGAATATTTCGTCTATTCAGGCATCCTTATCCTAATTCCTCTTATTATTACTCTATTTATTGAAATATTTGTTCGACTACAATTTTATTTTGTTTTTAAGCTAAAGAGGAATTATATATTTCCACTAAAACAAAATTGAGAAGATAGATGGTTACCTCTTTTATAAGGTGAAGAATAGAGCCATCTTCCTTTTTATAATGCATTATTTTTGCTTTCGATAGCTGTAACTATGAACTACGCAGCAAGCCACAGACATAGGATCTTAAGACATGGCCTATCTTATAATGGTTTATTAACTTATATCGGCTGCTCTTGAACGAACTTAATCTATAAAGTATATCAGATCATATTTACTCATTGGAAAAAAAATTCTTGTAATTAAATATTTTTAATATCCACATGAGATTTTCATATTATAATTTGTTCACGGCGAGCAACTTCAATGCTAAACGATACAAATAAGCGTCTTCCATTTGCCGCCGGTCACGCGTTTTATTTACGTCGACAAAATTGACTTACCCTTTTATTATCGAGCCAAGTGCTTGACCCCGGCCGACCTACTCTAGCTCGACCAACTGTACAAAGCTAGGCGCGTTTTGCGTTGGTCCTTTTGTTGGGCGCAGTAGAAAGTGGTCGCGAGACTGCCGCTAAACGTTATTGTGTGCTAATTGTTGCCGGCCGGGCTAGGGCGCGGCCACACTGCTACTGTGCACCGCTTTAAGTGAATTATAAACACAGCATAGTGTAGTACACTCTCACGATTTGCTAGTTATGTTATACGGCTCACCGTGAAATAGGGGTAAACCTAATTACCAAACAAATTATAATATCTATGTTAAAAATTTATGAAATGAGCGACTAATATAAAAGAAGCACGTCCGGTCTGTAAGGATAGAGATACTTGGCAATCGGTGCTCTCTGCCTAACCCGTACGTACGTGTAAAATACGCTGCACACTCGACACTTCGTGTTTAATTTGACGATGTTGGATGTGTCTGACGACTTGGAAACATTGGTCATAGTATCGATGTGCTGTGCAGAATCGATTTAGAAGTCGGACAGTTCTATGATGAACCTGTGTGCAGTTGTACCAAAAAAAAGTTATTTGGGTAATCAATTTAGAAATTGCTTATCTTCGGTACAGGATTGTGGGGTGGATATGTTTATGTGCGTATTTCCATGGTAACCACAACATGGGAGAAACCAGTGTGGAACTACCAATGGATTCACGGTAAAAGATGTATAAACAGTCCAATCATATAAAACTTATGATGCCCATGATAGTTATGACAAAATATGTAACGTAATGCAAAATGTATTACGTAATGCTGCCCACCGTACTCGTAATATCTAATTTGAAGTGTTCTTTAAGGACTTCTTCATTTAAAACGACCTAAAATTCGCGACATTTTCCAGAAAATTTGATAAAGGCTATGCAATATTAAGTCAAAGTGCGATAATGCACTTTTAATTATTTCCAATCGTCTGACGACATTTATTATAGTCGTATAACTGATTCTTTACAACATTTTCATACCGTTTAAAATGTTTTTAATAAACGTGACAATAATAATTGTTATTATCATTAATACGAAGATCATCGGAGTGTGACGTAATGTGTGACCGTGCTTTTTTTTTTTAATGACAAAGAGTTCGTCGTAACTCTTGTCGTCTTAATTCGGTTCGTAAACATAATAATCTTCTTCATTGTCTCCGACGTGATTGCAATTGAAACAATGCGATTCATTTTTTTGTTCTCTTTATCATTGTGTTACTTCTTTTGATTTACTCGATCGTTTGTTCATACGTACTCTTCGAGTTATATTTTTGTTATGTTTCATACGTGCATCTCCTGTTAAATTGTGACGAGCGATTGCAAATTTGATCCTCTCGCAAAGGAATTTCAAATCTATTCTCAGTAAATACAGACTATTTTAATAATATAGACGATATATGATCAGAACTAAGTCTCGACGATTCTACGAATTAGAGCATATCAACTCTATCAAGTAGCATTGGACTGTTTTAAATGCATGAGGTCCAATTTGTTGCTGCATTAGTTTGATCTATGCAATAGACGGTCTATCAAAATAATCATCGTGATGATACGTAGTACATTCGACGGTGTTATTCATATGTATTATTAGTAAATTACGTAACAAGATTTGTGTGAACAGCAAGGAAACTCGTAGAATTAAGTGTAATATATATGCTAAACAATTTTTAATACTCCCACAGAACGAAGAGATGAAAGTGACGAATCGCTATATGAATCGGCCGATTGTCATAGTGACGCCATTTCTGCAAGCGATGACGCTATACCTCGTCTCAGCAAAACCCCAACAATAAGCAAGGAATCCCTCAAACTGGCTGTTACCGATGAAGAAGTGGACAACGCGAGAATTAAAAAATGCCACAGAAAAACCATGTCGCTATCCAATCCTCTAGAAATGGTCAAAAGTTTGGGAGACGAGTGGTTCGACTCTAAAAAAGATCTGGAAAAGCATAGCGATAAAAAGAAGTCGAGAGAGAGTCTCTGGAGTGAGGAGGATCGAGATTCTATTCATGGTTCGTCAATGAAACTGGATCAAATCAGGAAAAACAGTAAAAAAGAAGATAAAAACTTCATCGATAACAGAAAAAGTAGTACTGCTGATGCTCCTAAGAGAAAGAGTAGTAAAGGATCTTCTGTCAGTGCTTTGAACTTCTTAAGGCGAAAGAAGACACCTAGCTCGATGAAGGCGGTTGAAGCCGTCGTCGAAGTGGTCGATAGACTCATCAGTGCTGATGAGATTTTAAAGCATACTAAGTTTTTTCTCGAAGAAGAAAAGCGTCATGCAGCAATATGCAATAAACCACCAGCTGAAACAGATTCCGAGGAAGATGTTCCTAGTCCTAAAATAATTGGGGAGCATAGAAGGAGATTAAGTCGACAAACTTCCAGAAGTAAGAGTAAGGTTAGAGGAAAAAGTCAAACTGTCAAAGTTAATACACTTCGGAAATCACACAGTGGGACGTTGAAGAAGGGCAAAAAGAAGGGTACAAAAACTCCTTTAGCAGGAAGAAGCCGACAAGCTAGTATCGTTGAGCCAAGTCCGATGGTGAAAAAGAAAAATACGGACGCGTTTAAGCAAAATTCTTGGCTTTTCAGCAGTTCCAAAGGTGAGTTATTATACTAATTTTATTTGTATTGATTATTTGACTGCTGGTGTAAAGGTAGGAAAAATTTTTCGAGAAAAGAATTAAAATTCCTACAAATTCTCTAACAGCAGATGACAATATTTTATTATTGTTAAAATGTTATCTTCATTCATGTAAGTATCAAGATCACATTTTCATTGAATTGTACGATTTATGTATATGAGAAAAATGTTTTGATTTGAATTAAATTGCACATGTATTCTTATGTCTCAACTTACATTTATAAAGTTAAAGGAAAATCCGTATTCCAGCTAGGTACGACAATTACTTCCCGTAACAAGTTTTATGGTTTACCTGAGAGATGATACAACTTTAAGTCACTGATTGTGCATTTATTCCCAATATCCTTTTTATTAGTTTCAATGAATAGTTGACTTTAATCGGGATCTGTAAATTTGATTACATGACAAATTATAGAGCGTGTATCCCATATATAAACGAGTTTTTGCTCTATGTGTCGTACTAAGAGAGATCTCAAACAAATTTCGATCTACAAAGTTCTAAAGTGTCATATATGTTATTATGCAAGATATTAAAATGTTGTTTTCTCTCGTTACTATGTTGGATGCTGATGAAGGCCACATTTATTTTTCTTACCACTCGGTACTCAGGGTATTCGCTTAAGCAATTATAGATATTCTTTGTATTGGACTTTTTTACATAGGATTCGCAACTAATCTTCAAAGACAAAGGTCAACAAAGATGACGTACCGCGCATAGAATGCAGAAAGGCGACGTGTGTGTTCCGAACAAGGCTAGCCGGTCACACTCTGAGGTCGCTCTTTGATAGATATGTGTCTATTGAATGGTTGTTATTCATAATGATGGAAGTTCTTGAACGTATGGTTACATAGATATTTTTGTTCGGAGTACATTGTTAAAATTTAAGCAGAATATAATTACAAACAAATTTTAGGAACATCTTTGTAAATAAATTCTGAGATTTGAAATCTTCACGCTGGAATAGCATTAGAAATTCTGTTAAATAATTTAAACCTTTTTCGGAAAATCAGTTTTGCAATAGAAGCAAACGTTGTTTTTACATTTTTTACGCTGCTCTCGTGCGCGTTCATACCTAAGTATGTACATTTATTTAACCTCGCTTAAATAAAGCTAAATACTATGGGAGATATATCTCGCAGCATGGCGATTTATGATTCCATAGCATTTCGTTTAGCCAGATGCCCGCCACAAATCAATCCGTTTCCATCTAAGAGCAGCAAGGAATTTTTATTATCTCCAGAACTACTTGCGTATCATATTGTTGCAATCGTTTTAACTAGACGAACCATTTACCCAGTGAAATTGCTATCGCGGTTGAATATTTGATTCCTCGTGTCGTCAGATTTTCGTGTATCAGACGAAAAATGTATCCATGCGTATTTGTCCGTTTTTACTTTATAATTGAAGTAGTGAAAAATTGACACTGATAAATAGTAAAAACATGAATGTATCCAATCAAAAAATCGAATAATTCTAATCAACTTTAGGATTAGGTTAGAATTTCTTTGTGTTCCGGGATAGGATAGATCCCTGTCAGTTTATCCGTTTCAAACATTTGAGGGGAGTAATATTCAAGAAAACCCAGTGCGAAGTTCCAAGAAGCGTGTTTAATTCTCAACGTGTCACTTGCAAGTTGTACGAACACGGAGATTTATCTCTACCGGAAATCGAACTAATGAATCTCGCATATCTACCACAGTATTGGCCACTTCTTCAATTTATCTTTGAACGACTCTCGCGCCTTGAGTTGTCAAGCGGCTTGATCGATCGTTGCGCACACCACGTAACTGTTGTTAATTATTGTCAGTGCGAAACTCGTTGTCGTCTTTATTGTAGTACTGTCGAATAAACTACACATTGTAATATATGGCACGACATTACACGGAACGTGCCGATTTGTCTGTAAGTATGTCATGTCTTTAAGAACTTGACAGATCTCTGCCCCTACAGACTTTAGAGCCGTGGTGTGACGGTGCAATAATAATAGTATTCATGTGTGCTCTTCTTACCATAGGAGATGGACGAATAATTTGAACATATGCCAAATCATCTGCTACACGTACTTTATTGATTCTTGGATACTGCTAATCTATGCGAAAAATATGGAGTTACCGCCGAACTAATACCGTAAGTGTTTGCAATTAACATAATTTCCTATCGACATGTCTTCACCACAGGATATCATAATATGTATAATATATGTATAAAATATGTATATAATATGGGAATGTCAATGTCGAATATAATAAGAAACCAAAAAACCCAGCATCTAATAATGAGTTCTCGTTGGACCACATCTTTGACCTTCAGTAATCTTACTTCTTTTCTTCAAACTGTGGTACTATGATATAAAATACATAAAAATAATCCTGTTTATGGATATTTTATGTGTCGTTAAGTTTAATTTGTCAAATAAATTATATTTTATTTTCTGTTTCTTCTCGTCGACTATGAGATGGGCCCCGCGGTCGTCGAACACATTTGGGCATACGAGCCGGTTAACGGTTACATCGCATAGTTGTTTTTGTGTGGAGATAATTTTATTGTTATACTTCTTATTCATGGTCAGTTTAGTAATCATTTTCAACGTATATATCAATTTACAGTCGTCGTGATGATATGATTGGAAAAAAAATTGCGTATGCAACATGCTCACTTCCAAAGTTTTGTTTAACGTTTGTAAAGATTGTTTTTCAGTAAAGTTTCAGTAAAAGTTTCAGTAAGATGTATGATTTGTTCTTCCTTTCTTTTGAATTCTTGTCGTCCATAAGAGTATTGCTGCTCTCAAAAACTTCTGCAAAAGAGTGATTTAAAATTTTTTAAATAGCTTTACCTCATGTTTTCCAAATTTATAACAAATATCACCACACATCAAAGTTCTGTAAGCATCAATGCTCTTCGTAGTATTCGGCGACGAGTTTTAACCGAAAAATCCTTTTAAAGAGTTAATTTTCCATGAGGTGGACTTTCTTCTTTAACAAATGAATACAGGTTATTGTTTAGTGAGCACTGCAGTGTGCAGTCCTTAATATCACTTACGTGCCACGTGCTACTAAGTCTTAGCAGTAAACATAAATGCACCGTTGCTATATCCGCAGTCGTGACTTAGACATGAGGTTATTTTAAATATCTCTCTATGTATGATGCGGCCTCTGTCGGTGCGTACCGACAAAATTTTTTGTGCATGTATAATTCATCAGTGGAGGTGGATAGACGGAATGTGTTTATGTTTGTCGGTTGATGTGACTGTTGGGAATTTAACGATTTTAACGTTTTTTAACGATTCTCATAGATCACGAAACGGCCGGTGCGCGTGAAATTGTGCACGCGTTAAATGTATGGACGTAACACGTTAACGTCCAATAAAACGTGACTGCTCGATCGTTAATGTTAAAGCTCGGTATACATGACGACGACTGTTTTTTAACATCAAGTCAATATGTTAATATTCACGCCTAAGCTGTTTGAGGTTTGAGTTATTTTTTTTAATGTTGTCGTCGGTAACATAAGTTGTGACTGATTGACCGTGAGCGGAAGGTCGTATCTCGGATCGGTTTGGGGAAATGTAACTTTGGAACGGTCGATTCACGCGGAGTAGGTACATGTCCGTTGGGCATCAGTCGCTTTTTGGTCTTCTGCCATGGTATACACATACACAAAACGTTGTCTGATTTCAAACGAGCTTATGCTATCGTAAACAGACAACAGATAAACTACATAGGTACCTATGGACTACATACTTATGTAGGGATAATTGAACATATAGGTTTTATCACACAAAGATTTGTCCTGGGCGGGAATCGAACCTATAATACTAAGTTTAGCAGTCAAGGCCAACTCACGCCAGTCGAAATAAAGGTTAACGAAGCGAAGGCAATATTAATTCAATTGGCCAGTTAATTGATATTGCGGTATAATGGTAACTGCAGTTCTCACCCAACAGTACAATGAGACGCTGATAGCAGCCGCGCGGTCGATCACCTCGCGCATTGACATGTCTCGGCCCTCGGCGCTGCCCGCTTTATTGGAAGCTGATAACAGTTACTACGTACTAAAACTATAATACACAAGTATTATGAAGACCTTTAACTAAAGATTTTCATTAAATAAAGTTTTTTTTAATTTTCGTTACGTTTTTTTTGTGTTGTTATAAATAGAATAGTATGTTCGAGAAGGTTCGATTTGTAAAGTGTATTTGTTCTATAGTACGCTGTCGTATCGACATATTTTAGAACAATCGAATTTTTATGACACGCAAGTTGTTTCTCATAGATCCTGCTATGCAACAATGAAGTCTGGGAAAATAATGTGATTCTGTATTGAAAACGCAAAATTAAATTTAGCTTTGGGTAGGCAGTCTCAGTTCTCGTAGATCTCGTCAGCTACTTGCAAAGTTCTGAACATCCGACAGTGGACTTCAGTTGTACAGAAGTATCTTCGATCGGTACGCTGAAGAAGTCGTAATCTAACAGTCTAATGCTAGTTCCGTATCATATACCTACAGGATACTTATGAGACGCATTCAACACTTTGATAACTTCTCTGATGTTGCAGATGTCTACAGGTGATGTTGACCGCTTACATCAGAACCGGCTCCCTGTCTTCCTATTTGCGATACCTTTCAATAAAAAGAAATTCAAAAGCGTGACTTACAATAGATGGACACTTTGGTGTTGAGTAATGAAGATTTTTACACGTATATTATGGCATTCGCATCCAATTTTACAAACCAGTACGTTTGTGTATCATGCCTGTATGGATTCATGAGGAAACCACGCTCGCAATTTTGATTTTCGCCCGCATGTCACAGAAACCCGTTTAATACGCGAT
>DWFY01000324.1:0-10531 GCA_018246875.1 Creonpyge creon creon | reverse complement strand
TCACGCCTGTAATCCCTGAAGAGGTAGGTAGAGGAGTGTATAGTATACTCCCACGTTTCACCAGTAACGTTTACGTCCCAATATGGAATAGGTGGTGAGTCTAAAGTAAAGTATAAAAATAGTATTTATATGAAAAATTTGTATAAATGCTAGTCTAATTTATTTAATTATTAAGCTACTTACGTATTTTTTAACAGTAATATTTTATTTCAGTCACTTGAATCGAACAGGCATCATTTTAAAAATGACGACGAGCCAATGTTTGGCTAGAATTTCTGAAAAATCGATGTGTGGTGTGATGTGAAAAAAGCCATTCTCTCATCAACTTACCGTAAAAATTAAAATGTCACTATATCTGTGTTCAGTTCGATCGCCAACATTACATAATATATAAAAACATGACTGTGTCTAACCTTTACGCGCGATTGAAGTAAAACACCTTTGGCATTTATAACATAAATATTTGTATCTGCCACATTTATATTCAGGCTAATTATGTGGAATTAGTAGAAAAAAATCACAAATAAATAAAACAAAAACTTACGTTTATAACAGGTCGAGTCATTATCAGATTGTTGATTTGTTTTTCGTTTTTCAATATTTAACGAGGATAGAGCAAAATATTTTGGGATTCTGCCATTACAGATTAACTGAACACTACTTAATTACATATCAGTAATGTGTTATGTTTTTTAATAAATTTATAATACTTCCACTTTAAGAAACACTTTTCACTCTTCAATTAAATTAATTAATAATTAAAAACTAACACTCCCACCTTTCAAGTTTTTCCGCCATTCTGAATAACCCCAAAGGGCAGCCAGTTTGTTTCTAAACCTTTTCTTCAACATTAAACAATATAAATACTGAAATATTTAAAATCAATAATTTATTAAAATTCATTATCGATAATTTTGTATTAAAAATTAAAATATACCTTATACATATAAAAGTAAATGTGAACATTACATGAAAGGATTATTTATAAATAAAGCATAAAAACGCCTGAACGTTACTTCCGTCCGAAAAAGTTCTGGATCACTTTCAAGTCGCACATCAAATACTTTTACTGCGTCAACTATTATTATATACCCATACATAACATTTGGCGGGAATTGTCATACTAAAGTTATAAATACAGATTAAAAACATACAACATCTGCATGTGATAAACAAAGCGTTATTTGAATTTCGAATCCTAAAGACTAACTTAATTACTTTTAAGTTAGTTGGTGTAACATTAAAGTGTTCATTGGTGTCACAATAAAGACTGATTGTCTGTTTCAAAATTTCACCGATTTCATCCAGCTATTTTTTAAAACACAAATCAAGTATTTTAAACCAATGTCGGCGAAGTATACAATACAATCAGAACGCATCAGAATGTAAGTTACACAATATACGGATTATTACTGGTTTATTTCAAAATGTTGTCTCACGGTCAATGTTAATGTGGTATTGGAGGATACCGGTCAGTTTCCTCTGTATGACGCGTTGTGGAATATGGCGTCATATTTAAGGTTTTCGTTTGGCAATATAATACCTACAGCATAACTTGGATAGTCTATATTTTTTTTAATATAATTACGCCAGGTCCCTTCCCGGGTAGGGAGAGAGCACAGACTGCCAAATCTCTATCCTTACAGACGTGATATGTTACTTTTACATTCGTTATTCTCTCTGTATTACACAAATACATTATTGAAATATTTAAAAGTATAATTTTGAAGTTTAATACGAAATTGTTGCCAATTTTCTGTAATATCCAAATAATGAGCATATCGTAATGAAAACTATCACTAGATACAATCTATAGTTTTGTAATACTTTTTGTCATTATAATAATAGATTATAGTTACAAAAAAAAGCAATTGATGGCACAGATAACCCAATTTTTTAAATTTTCCATTTCCCAATGTGCATTGTTAGATCCAAAAAATGAAATCGGCCAGTGTTTTTTTAAAGCGTGTCTCTAAAAGTCGTGTACGTCCCCTTTTGTGGCTAAAAATATATTATATGGTGTAATATAAAAACATTTAACAATTTCAAAAAATCTTTGACAACGGTTAAATCAATACATTTAAATTTTAATTGAATGTTGATTGCCATAACATCAACTAACATTTATAAAATACCAACGTTTGTGTTTTTTTTTCCTTTAGAATCCTTTGATATCGTATACTTTGTAAATTAGTTTTATTTCAAAAATAGTTAAAAACATCGTTATATTTTTTTTTCTCAAAATTATAAATAAATGGTATTTGAATATTTTATTACAAAATTTTACGCGTTCTTATAAATAAATAGTAATAAGGAATATTAAGTTAAATGAAAAACAAAAAATATTACTTTTGAAGTTGAACAAAACTGGATTAAAAAATATAAAAATTACATACAAATATAGCACAAAGGATTACAAATACAGAAATAACTATAATATGTATTAGATGATAAATAAACCGCTGTTGTAGAAAAGTTTTGTATCAAAGTACTGAATGAGCTGCTAATTATGTTCGTTCGTGAAACCGCGCCAGCTGCGAATAGTCGGATATTCACGGGTTTTTTTTTTAGTTTAATGTTTTGTGACGTCACAATACAGCAAATATACATTTTTTACAATACTTAACAGGGAATTACCTTTACTACATTGAAAATATTTGTTATTGTTATATAATAATATTGCAGTGGCAACCCTATAATTTAAATAAATAATACCGTATATACCTTATTCCAAGAATGAGAGAAAAAGAAGGTTTGTTGTCGAAGGCACAATGATTCTTTTTTAGTTGACTGCAGCATGGAAAGATCTTAAGCCTTCAGATGGTGTCAAAAGTAGATGCGATCTTAAGCCTATTAAATCCTATTATAGAACAAGCCTATAGTGAGGTTGGTTGTAAATAAGCTGTTATATAACATGCCAGCCATGAAATATTTCTAGAAAAACAAATTGCATAGATTATAATATTTTTATGACTGCCTCGTTGGTCCTGTAGGTTGCAAGCGCGATTGCCGATCGAGAGGTCCTGGGTTCAAATCCCTGATCGAGTATTTGGATTTTTCGAAAAATTAGAATTTCTAGTAGTAGCTCGGAGTCTGGATTTGTGCCCGGTGTATGGCAATAGACTCACCATCTATTCCATATTGGGACGTAACCGTAACTGGTGAAATGTGGGAGTGTACTACACTCCTCTGTCTACCTCTTCGGGGATCATAGGAGTGAAGTTACGTGATGTTACGTTATTATCACATATATATCAAACACGTAATTGTTATGTTAAAGACATGTAGTTACCTATTTTTACTTGTCACTACAGCACACAGACGTTAATATTTACCTTAAACAGTGTACAATTTGTATCTGAAATCAAATATTTATTGCTTCTTTTAGTTACCTACACGTAATTATGACCCAGAAAGTGTCGTATGATTATGTCCCAATTTACTTAATTCAACCAGAAGACCAGAACGCAAGTTGCCTTGGGTAATAAAATGGCAATAGTGGTGCAATTCTTTTGAAAATACCCAGGCCGTAAATCTGCACACCAAATAAACAAGGACATAACATAATGCATTAAGGCTCGTATATGTAAAAGTATAATCAAGTAGAAAATAAGTCAAAGCCATGTGATATAATTATCTTATACACTGCTAGCCTTACTTGCAGTATCTACTTTCAATTAAGTTTCTTTTAGTAGTTTCAAGTAAAGAAATTTAAAACCAACAGAAACGGTACACAGTAACAATTCTAAAATGTACACTTTGCGAAAACGACGACCCAATTCTTACATTTTCGCGTCTTTTCATACCGTCTGTTTGTTGAAAGAGTGACTTAAAAAGCATCACTTGAAACTGGCAAAGTTTAAGTCAGAAAACGTATGTAAGCGTGCTCTTTATAAACTTTTAGCCTGGCATTTTTAAATATATACTATATGTATATCAAAATGTGTGTAGTGGCCTACATTTTAGAATTTTTAGTCCTTTTAGTGTATTGCGGAACAAAATGCATGCAGAAATTTTCATGTAACCATGTAACGTACATTCGTATCATAATATTCTACTGGTAGTGACTTTTATAATAGGTCGTGTATGCGTTTAAAGGTATGAGAAAGATATATCTGCACGGTTGAGGGTTAATGCAAGGTAACTCCTAATACTATCGAATATACTTCTATACTTTTATTGCTAAGAACAGACATTGACTTTATGGAGACCTAGAAAGTTCCATGAGACAGGCTATTAACCTAAAATTGCATTAACTATTATTTTTTTAAATTATTATTTTGGCGTAATAAACTAATAAGTCTAAAACCAATATAGTTTTCCTAACTTGGATCCAATTTATAACGTCTAATGTGAACAGTTTATTTGTGCACGCACCACACAGCAAAGATATTGTGGCATTTCTTAACTAGTTTACAATTTTGATATTCAATTCGGTGTAAAAACTATGTTGCAGTTTGAATTTCATAAAAAGGACATTCAATGTATTCATTATCATATGGTACACACTGCATTATAATAATTTTCTGTTCCAGACTATATGAACAATGAAACAATTTACCGCTGCGACCTCGCTGCAATCGGCGGGAGCTCATAATAAAGACCTTGTGTAGCAAAATTGTTTATGCATATTTTTCTGCTTAACACCTAATAGGAAAACCGGTGCTAGTGTTAGCCAACAAACAGGACAAGTCTGGCGCTCTCGATGACATCGATGTTGTTGAGAAGCTCAATATCGAACCGTTGGTCAACAGGTAATTTGTTTGTTTTAGTAATATAAAAATTTTAGTAACAAATATTAAAATAAGATATTAATAATATTGAAGACAGATTGACATTCTATTTACCTATCTGTTTAATTTACCTTAGTAGCGTGTGTTCTGCAATAATGTAGATTTCAAATTTGAAATATCCTGCAGATACAGATGTCCTACTCTAGTGGAGTCCTACAGCGCGTATCCGCTCGAAACAAAATCGAAAAAGATTAAAATCGACCCAGGCTTACGCCGGGGGTACCTGTGGCTCCTCAACTATATAGTGCGACGTTACGGCGACATCAACTTGCGCGTGCAGACAGACATACACGCGGACCTGGAGCGTCGCAAACGGATGCTCAACCGCGCTTCGAACAGAGCTTCTCAAACCTTCACCGCGGTCAGCGACGACATAGCGACCCAAACAGGCTTCGAGAATCCCAATTTCGAGCCTCGCGACGCGGAAAGAGAGAAAAGCTTGGACGACGGGCTGATCGTCGTGAAACCGATACGCAAACCGAACAGCGTGGATACGACGATCACGATCGAGAGTGTGGAAGATTCGTACAATACAAGTGGTGTTAAGCCTAAACTATCGCCGTTGTTCGGCCGCGCGAGCAACAGTTCCGCATCGGAAACGGTCAGGATAGAGCTGGAACCGCGAAACGAGTTTAGGAAGCTGTCGCCGATTGTAAGGAAGAAGAGCGGCGCAAATCAGCATATCGATTTCAATAACCGGCCCCAATCCAGTCCCACTTTTGTCAAGAGTAAGGTTAGAGTTCTTTTGGTTAAAGTAGATTTTTGTACCCTAAGGAAATGCCTTCGTCAGCGTTGGTTCACGGAATACATGTCGAGGAAGCCCATCCCACTCGATTGTAACCTTGTCATCTTGCTTATGAGTGAGTATTTCAACTAATGCAGGTGGCGGGGTACTTTATGGTTAAATGCGGTGACTACCTTATCGAACACCCGCAGGAAACCGGAGTTTGTTATCGACACATAAAATATACACCTTGCGAAAATGACACCTATTCCACTTAGGTTATGTTCCGTTCTCCATAAAATCAGAGCACATATTTTCAGACTGTTCTGTCAAGTAAGAATTCCTCGATCCAGGAGGACGATGCGAAAATGTGCCGGGATGTGCTATACCTCGGCGACGGCACTCGAACCTGGGATCCGGCATACGATAACCGCCAAAGGGTACTAGTGAACGACGCTGAACTGTCGCAGATGCATAGGGAGATTGTCTTAACGGAGCGTGGTCAGTTGATAAAGTTATCGCTATTCTTAATATGTTGTAAAATGTAGAGCCGAAATGTTGTGCTACGTGTAATGTGACAGACAATTCTGTCTTCTTCATTTGTTTTAATATATTTCACTTGAGATGAGTCACAAATGCGTGAGGATTAAATTATATTGCCTTTTGTCTTCGCCTGCCCACCGCGCAATTTGTTACATCATAACTAATGGTTTTTCTCTCGGTAACTAATTTGAGCGCGGATTTGGAATCAACCAAAACGGAATCTTGAACACGTGTGACGTGAAAACTGATTGCGAGGGTAGATTTAAATTTTATACAGGTTAGGTAATGTGGTGTTTTCTTTGGGACATATTTTTTTTTCTCTTGTTCGTAAGTTTTTAATCTCTCAGGTCCGTATAGCAAGACAGCGTCGTCGGACATAGTGGTGACGAAGTCGCCGCCGCCCAAGAGCGCGGAGCAGAGCGCGCGGCCCGCCTCCGCCTCGCTGACGGTCCGGCGGCAGCTCGAGCTCTTCTCACACCACAAGAGGCGGCTCAGCTTGCGATGTAATCCACGTGTTTTCTTTTATTTATTTATTCTTCATTATTGTTCATAAAGGAAGGACTTAATGCCAAGTAGCATTTTCCTCCACTCCACCTGAGAGATTGGGAAGATTTGGGTTAGGCGCCTTTGTTCACAATTTCCAAAGTTATGTAAAATTATTACTAAAATCTTTTAGAAACAAGTATATATTTATAATATGTTTAAAAGAGAACTATTGATCATTTCCTACAAATTCTTTCTGTGTCGTAGTCTCCATATCAAAACTGTCAACATATTGAGAACTATTCCCGCTAAAGCAAAAACTCATAGACAACGATGAAAATGTCCAGCCTATCCAATAATTAATTGCAGTCCTTTTTATCAAAGCTATGTCGATTGGCAGAGCCAGCGTGCACTGATTCCACACATTTAATATTACACCGTCATTTCAGATATGCACCGGAACAAAACTAGTCCAGAGAAAATGTCCATGCTGATCTACGAGCCGAAGGCGCAGCGGCACCTGGACAAAGGAGACTTCGAGCATGCCGCGACAATTAATTAATATGAAAATAGCTATATAATTGGGGTGAGCGAAAGTTGAGATTTTATATGAAACTTTAACCCTATTTGATGTTCATTCATCAGGAAACAGAGTGATTGAATACACGAAAGACAAGACAGTGTAGGTCATCTAGTACTAAGTGCTTATCCATGGTAAATATCCCCATTGACAGACGAAACGATTTGGTTATATATTTCTTATCCAGACGCCCAGAAGTAGAATACTTTGCCAGCGTGTGTTTCTGGACACATATAACCTAAGGCTCTTCAAAGCAAGCGTGAATAGGCTTTCCTTAGGCATGCATCCTCCATCTTAGGACGCATATGCGCTTTATGCCAATTATATGATATTAAAAAATTCATTAACATCACACCTGTAATCCCCGAAGAGGTAGTCAGAGGAGTGAAATACACTCCCACGTTTCACCAGTTACGTTTACGTCCCAATATGGAATAGGTGGTGAGTCTATTGCCGTATACCTGGCACTAATCCAGACCGAGCCACTACTAGAAATTTCTACTAGAAAATTTGAGTTAGAACAATCCAATAGTACCCGACCCGGGATTTGAACCCAGGACCTCTGTATCGGCAGTCGCGCTTGTAACCAAAACGACCAACGAGGCAGTAAAAAAAAATTATTAATTTAATAAAAGTGGGCTATTTTGTCCCATTATATCAGTACGTATCTCGTACACAGAACAGGCCTGTACTATCTAAAGAATGTCTGATATTACACATTTTTCATTCTGCCTCCAATTGAAATTGGAAAGGGACAGGAGTAGTACCATGAGCCAGATCCTACATAGGCCTCATGTTGTGTGATCACTGCAGCTTGGGATGTTGGGACATTCTACCGAAGGTCAGTTCATAGATTATTTCTGGCTTTTGTTCGCTGGAAGCGCAGCAGGCGGGCCTTGTGCGTACTGAACTCGTTGCACTCGTTGGCTTGGACCATATCCATCCATATCGGCAGAAAATCCGTCTGATCCATGCACCTGGATGCATCGCGACCCGTGCGCTGAACGATCCCTTTGCCACTAACGGTCATAACCATAAATTAGAGCATAGTAGTTTACCAGAACAATTGTTATAGTGTATGAAAAAATGATTAAAGCGTCAAAAATGTCCATGTTTCCATTCCTAAGGTATCCCGAAGAGGATCCCTGACGGTGCCGTGAATTGGACCAAGATTTATATTTGTGATGATTTTTGTCTCCTATACGTTAGATATTTGAATAAGTCATCTTTAAATACAAGCAATTGAGGCGTTTTATATTTACGTCACGGTAAATTAAGTTTATAATGTTGAATTTATTACGGTGTTAATTAATACACTTCGTTGTGCTCCATCCGCATCGGTGGTGATGTTTGTAAAGTCACGTAAATGACGTAGTCGTTGGGGAGAATGCGCTGTCATGTTTCGCGTTTTGGATTCGAGTTCTGTTTAATGTTACCCGTGGCGGGTGGACTCTGCCTGGCCTCGTGGAACGTACATGTATGTACATGGTCTTCATGTTTCTCATTCTGATAAGGAGGCCCTTATGCAGTGATGAAACTATAAACGGGTTGCTTGAGTTTGTTGGTGATGATGAACACTCAATGTTTGGTGATGAACGCGAATGGAGCGGTACCGTTATATTAGAAATATGATTGTACGTTTCAAAAAATGTGACTTGATTAGTCAAGTAAGTGAATTACAATTTAAAATATAGATATTATTTCTGGAAGACCTCAAATACGCACAAAGATATATATCCATACATATATACACATACATGGTATATTTTATAGTCAACGAGAGATATTTTTTTTGTATATGGACAATGTTGTACATCACTACAGGGTATCGATAGTTGTTAACGTACGTGGTTTTAAAATTCAAACGTACTGTGTAGTTTTAAAAATTGTTGTATAGATTATTATCGTCATTTAATTTGAACACTAATAATATAGAGAAGTTGGTACTTTTATACACCAAAATGATTTGGTGTTGTATGCTTTGGCTGGCTAGTGATCGCTGTCTTGAATTGTTATATCGTCGTGAGAAACAAATCCGCCGCAAAAACATGTATGTATTACCCCTTTTAAGGTTGCTTTAGTGTTCAAATTAACTGCCGCCCCATGTAGTAATTGCTTAATAAAAATATAATCGTTACAATTATCGCCACTGCCAGCCACACTTTGATAGTTTATTTATGTATTTGGAACGAAATTATTTATTAATTACATGTAGGTATAATTATATTAGACCGACCTATTATCGGGCCAGTGGCTAGCGTGACCTCTGCGCCCGTGGTTGTGGGTTCGATTCCCATCCGTAACTAATATTTGTGCAATTATCACGTGCGTTTGTTCTTAATCTGATTGGGAAGCCGTCTATACAAGTATGTATTTAGAAATGTATGTATGTATGTTCATCAGCTTTTTGGTTACCATACATCCGATTCTGTTCAATTTGGGCTCAGGTGGCCGTCTGTAGAATTGTCTCAACAAAATGTTTGTTACTACTAATATGTATTTTATTCTCTTAAACTAAATGATTGTGAACATTTAATTCATTAATAGGCATCAAGACTTTGTTTTTGTTGAAAATTATTGTAACTCGGTACACATTGATTTCATTCAAGACACTAACGACTAAGAAAATAATTTCCTTAAAGTTACTATGAATAAGTCACCCCATCTGCGCAACTGTGATACGGGATTTATCAATTTTGATCGAATTTATAAATAAATCCTTTTTTCTGTTTGAAATTACCGACTCGGTCTTAATCCCTGTACGATTCGGGTATGAACATGTTCTGTCTAGTTTTCGGTAGAATCAAAGTGCTGGCAGAAAGAGACAAAACACCTCGCCAATACAACGATTGTGTTGAGTCTATGAATAAGGTTCCTTTCAAATAGACTGGCTCGGTGAGCGGAGCAGATTTTGATCATATTTAAAATAGAACTTTAGCACACTTCGATAATTGAAATGTAAAAATAGACTATTGAAATGTTCTAAAGGCCTATTTTAGATACAATAAAAATGTGCCCAGCTCTGGATGCTGGTCTATTTGAAAGGACAAAGGTTAAGCTAATTAGCGTTTCATTTAACTTGAAACAGGCGTGTACTTATAATTTAACACGGAATATAAAAAATGATTAGTATGTAATTATTATAATAATAATAATAATCTTTATTTCTTTACAGTCTTAAGTTATATATGTACAATGATTAAATAGTATATTATGAGAAGTGTACATTTAATTTTGTACTTTCTGTACGGGCAAAATAAGTTTAATAATAAAAATTATTATTACATTTATTGTTTTGGTTTTCTTTCACCTGATTATTTTACAATTGAGCATTGCCAATTCCTGAGCCAGCGAACTCAATTGGCTATACACAACTCCGTGCTTACTCCAACATTTTCACAACGGGAG
>DWFY01000323.1:0-10532 GCA_018246875.1 Creonpyge creon creon | reverse complement strand
CTACATACAAGACCTACTTTATAGGATGTTTTAAAATTAAAAAGTTGAATTTTGTACGATCTCTTTTGTTACAAATATATGATACCTTTCTTCCAAATATTTTTTTGTTTTAAATAGTTCAACCAATTATCATGTTGCGTTAACAATTACAAGTTTTTAATGTTATGAAATAAATCAAGGAAAGATTTCATTTAATTATTTTATTATTTCTAAATCATGTGTTTTATTTAAGTGTTTGGAAATAGATCAAGTAAATAATTCTTGACTATACAAATTAGTTTAAAATGTTGTATTGATTCGTTCTTCGTATTTTCATACTCTTATTCATCTAACTTGTATATAAAATATAAATTCAAAGGACTCACACGTACGGCATTTAAGATACCAATTTTAAACGGTAGCTTGAAGTGCAAAATTATCGTCCCATATTTGGAAAATTAGGAAACCAACAATATCGTCAAAGTAATAAACTTCTTATTGAGGTCCATATACAGGATTATATTTGAATTGAGGGTAAACAATTAAAAACCAGGAAAAATTTAATACAATGACAAAAAAATTGTGTGGGTACGAGAATAAATCGACAATTAGTATTTATATTTGTAGTATACTTACTCATTATTCGTTTAATATACTTTCATGATATTAATAAGAGACCGAAATGTTAGAAATAAATTTAAGAAATGCTTTTGTTATTGCAGTGAAATTATCGTGGGGTAAGTTTTACAAAAGATATAATTTTTTTATGATTATTCGTTTTAAATTTGTCTCTTTTTTTCAGATTATGGATTGATGAATAAATTTAACAATTACAACGATGCTGTATACAATGTAACTTATAAAGTAATTTGTTACTTGTTACGTAATCCTAATGTCACAACTTTTGTTGTTTCATTTATTATGATTTTTGGAACGACGACCTTGGCTTTTTCAGTAGCTTTTATCATAGGAGTGCTATGTTTAGTACTTGTGATTTTTACTTTAGAAGGTAAGTAATATTTTTTGTTTACAACTACATTTCTATTAATGTTATAGTAATAATTAATTTTTTTGCAGGTCTTGCAATCTTAATAATAATTATTATGAGTTGTCAAGCGCTTATATTTATTGCACTTTTGTATATAAGTGCAATGTGCATTATGTTGAGCAACAAATCAAAGACGGAAACTTAATAGTCCCACGAAATGTTTATGATTCAATGGAAAATTGAAAATTGAGTATTATTCACCCGGTTTGGTTTAATATTCTGTTTACATTTGTATGATTGCGATAAACAAACATAAAAAACAATGCGTAATAAAATTGATTGTTATTTATGTAACGTGCAACTAGTCATACGACAATTATATTAAGTACCCACATTTTTTACAGTTATTTAATAAAAGTTATGTTGTTTCTATTTAATATTTATATTTATTACATTGACCTAATCAAATCTATTTTTTGGTTACTCGTGTACTTATTAAATGACGGCGGGAAGAATACAAAAAACCGTTTATACGATTTATTTTCTTGTGCAAAATTTACTTTGCTTGTAGTATATAATTAGAAATTGGGTTGATCGTATAAAATAGGTATTGATATGACCAAATTCCCTTTTAAAATTAAATATTCATGAACAAATAGTTCTTATGTTTTTATTATTTTAGTAGATTAATTATTTTTTGCGCGTTTTTATACATAAATTTGTGAAAAAATCTATGAACAACAACTGCATTAAATGAAATGTGCTCGGCCAAAAGTACAGAATTCAACTTTATTAAAAATAACGATTATCAATAGTACAGTTTTGTAGAGATGCATAATTTTTCCTTGTGTTTGTCAGTGTGTCTTTCATAATCATCAATGAGATTTGTAAACGAGAAAACGACTATTGTAATGTCTGTGGTGGGTGCATAACATAGCATAGCATAGCAGATGCGCATCTTAGTTTCGCATGCTATGTACAGTTAGTATTAATAAACGATTTTAATATAGAGTGGCTGTGGGTCGTCTGGCATATACTAAAATGTTCGTATTTAGGCAAGGTCACAGTTCAAAGTGCTAGCCATGGTGTAAATATGATTGTAAGTATTTCAAGATCTTCAATAGCTCATGTTTAAATATATTGATTTTTACACGAGCTCATTGCGACATCAGTTATAACTTGTTTTATTCGTAACATACTAATACATTTCATTGATAATTTTGTTATCGTATCGTCCTCAATGAAGTATTTAATTATATATTTTATTTACATTTTAACCGAAAGATGTTTTATTAGTTTTATTTTAATTATAAACTGCAAGTTCATCGCAATCTTGTAGAGACCTAACGTGACAAAGTTAACAGGCTTTTCAGAATTATATTTGATTCGTTATTCATGCTAATACTAACAGTACCTGTTAGGTTTATGTAACCCTTGTCTACCCTTGGGCCAGTTCAATCTTTGCACACTTGTGAAATTTTAAAATACTTGTGAATTGCATTTATCATGGCTAATTTACATTGTAATTTTAATAGCAGTACATTTCTAACTTTTTTCTGTCTGCATTCTATTCTAAGTTAATTTCTTTAAGATAATCAAGTTTGTTGTATACACTTACAACTTTTCAAATACTGGTTTGCATTATCTACTACTATCAGTAGAACACAAAACATTCATAGAAGCAGTTAGAAACCTGAAACACTCAGTAAATATGTCATATATTCTTAAGAACAATAAGTTACATCACCTAATCTTATAGTAAGATATTGCATATATATGTTGAAGGTAAAGGAAGCTATGTACTTTGCAATGTTGATCTTGTAATGAGATAGGAATAACTAAACAGTCATTTGGATTACTTAATACTTAATAACTAATATAAGTGGATATTCCTTTATACCATAATAAGACTTAAATGTAACATCATACCTGTTAACCATGTAGAGATAGGCAGCGAACTGTAGTACATTCTCACATTTCACCAGTACATTTGCATACCACAATGGAATAGGTGGTGAGCCCATTGCCATACACAGGGCACAAATTGAGACTCAAAGCTACTATTAGAAATTTTAACTAGAAATTCTAAGTTAGAAAATTCCACTAGTACCTGACCTGGGATTCGAACCCAAGATCTCTCCATCAGCAGTAGTGCTTGCAACCACTATACCAACAAGACAGTCAGTAATACTTAAATAAGATAGAATTATGTTTTTTACATGTGCTTATAAGGTACAGAGGAAATACTCTTATCTCTGGGGACCAAAAGGCTGACAATTATTTCGCAAAAAGGCTTAGCTTTATAATTTAGCGGGGTAATGCTGTTAGTGTTTTGGGAACCATGTCTCACTGAGAAGTTTAGATGAAGTTTTTTTTATATCAAAATGTTTATTATATAGTCAACAGATAGTTAGTGTTTTTATTTTTTTACTAGATATAAATTTTTTTACATGCTTTTGTATGGCAAGAGACTCACCACCAATTCCATAATGGGATGTAATAGTAACTGTTGAAATGTAGGAGTGTACTACACTCCTCTGCCTACCTCTTTGGGGATTACAGGTGTGACATTATATTTATTACATATCTAAACTACTAGTAAAATTATGGGAATCCTGGGAATAAATAAATTGGGTTCTGGAGTTATACATAAAATATAGCTATCCAAAAAAAATGGTGACCTGAACAGATGGGGTGTTCTTTCAATGTAGTTTAACTTCTGAAATTTTCAAGATTTAGTTCCCATATGGATCACTGCTCTCACCTTTGAGCAGGAGCATGCCAATACCAGCTATTTAACTATTTAACTCTGCGAAGACGAGCTGCTTCATATTAAAAATATTCAAGGATCATTGCTGGGCTAAAATACTTAAGCCTGTAGTGGAATGTAAGGTTCTTCTGTGTGTTCATTTTAATATAATTGTAGTGCCCTGTTTACACATTAGCTAACCGGCAACTGTCCTGAATTTCGTATGAACCACAAAATTGAACCCCTTCATATATAAATAGTTAATTTATTATGAATGTGTTGAAAAATATTTCATTAATTAACATTCTCTTCTATTCAGAGACAAACATTTATGGAGCACCAGATGGGAATCCGCTGAATGAGACTGTAAGTTTATTATATATACATACACACATACATACCCTCACACCAGGTCTATAAGTATATTATGTTAGACAAAATTATCATTAATCAAATTAGTTAAATCATACATCCAGTGTAGCAAATGAAATGGCAGCAAGTAGCATCTGCAACCATCTTGGACTGTTAATGTCAATTAGTTCAGTTTAAGCTGCATTAAATTTTAAAGACTAATCATACAAATTAGTGCATTAAATATGTGTGCAGTTGGTAGCAGTCAGTATCTATCTCATATGGAATTGGCTACAGACCTCTTGCCACTCAACGGTAATGAGTCAGTTGCATCTGAACACATGGTCCTGGCACAGTTTTAATGACAATTGCTTCATGTCAGTTGTTGTCAGTCAAGTTGAGTCACAGCACTACAGAACTATCTAGAAACATCACATTGGTTCTGTTATGTTATGTTTGTTCTGACCAAAATTTAAATGCAGGCATGGCTACCTGAGGCTGTACAGATGGATTTAGAGGTGGTGGTGCATGAACACTTCAAGAATAACTAGATAAAAGAAATATACAGTAATGTTTCTTTTTTACTTCTGTCAGATTAAAAGGCTTAGTGTAAATCTGGTTGAATCAGTCTTAGTGCATGTTGAGCAAGAAATGAGTGTAAAAACAGCCATTATTCACAATACAAGGTTATGACATTAACAGTCTCAAGTGTTGTTATGTAAATGCTATGTAAATTAATGCAGTTGCAATAAGGTCTTTACAATTTTGCGTTTTCTGAAATGATTAATATGTTGATGTTTATTATACCAACATTTATTCATGTCAACTACAAATTAACCATTGCAGAAATTGTCCAAAAGTACCTGATTTTTATTTTTATTTGCTTCATCCTTGTCCATGGATTATGTAAGTACGATTTTAACTTTATAAAAAACTCAATAATAATGATGGAAGTAGATTCAACTACAATAAAATTATAGGAAGATTGTTAAAATTCATTAATATTTAAACCTATAACTGATAGACGTCGACTATTTGGAATGTTCTATTTGGTTACACCCCTCTATAAAAAGTTTGTAATGTCGTAAAATACTGGTATGAATGTGTGGCTTTAATTGTAGGGCAGCTCGTCAAACTGGCGGCCCTCCAGGATGCGGCTCGCGCGCCCTCGCTAGCTCCGCGCGCAACACGACACGTCGCCACACTCACCGGTGAGCCATAATCTAATATACGGTTATTTGAAGTAATTGCAAGTGTATCCAGTAATTGGATCTGTGGATGTTAGGGGCATTTTCATCGTAAGCGTTTCCTCGTTTCGGTGAGCTCATAAAATCCAACCGCAGTCGCAGCTGTATACATATTCAAGGCTGGCCGTTGTGTTTTTTGCTTTTCCGTTAAATCTTTACTACGTTCGCGGAGAGGTCCGATGTTAATGTCAGATATCATTGTTACAATATGTTTCAAAATTACTGTTATATAAGGGTTACAATAAAAATAACAAGAAACAGTACAAGTGATAGTATGTAGCTTTGTGATTAAAAATCATAACACAGTATGTCCGTATGTTTAGAGTAGTTTTGCTGAATCATTTCGCTGGAATTAAAACTCGTTAAGATAACGGATCACAATGGTGTGTTAGTTCGATCACAATGTGCACTTGTTCGATAAATATTTTAACGGATGTAATTGTTACTTGAAACAAGTGAAAGTTATTGTTCAGGGCGCTCGACAAGTTGTTCTGTATGAGCCAGTTTTGACTGCGTTACAGCTCGCCCGTGTATTCTCGCGCATGGTTATGAGTCTGTCTGCATGACTAATAAAACGATGTATGTAGTTAACCGCTTTGACTCGTTCAGCTCTAATACGGTTTGCTATGCCCAATTTTCACATACTACACTAAACGGGATTTTAAGTCTAATAAATGTTGTTCAAGACACTTTGAATAAATTTATTGTTCATAGTATGCTTGCATTGCTTTTGTTCCAATGAATATCGCATACATTGGATTTCAATGATTGATTGTGTTCGTGCGTAATGTTGAACCGCGTGATCTGTTGTTGCGGGCTCGAGTCTCTACAATCGATATAGTTTGCATATAAGTGCATACATCTGTTGAAGATAGAGAATTGTAGAACGTTACGCGTATAGTATACGCATTGATCGCATTATCACCACAGCTGTATGCAACTTTCAGAGGAAAGTTTGTATTAATGCTTAGTTATTACGTGTTAAAATCTCTTGGATGTTCGCACTCGTATTGCATAATCAGTTCTTCTTGCTCAATTAAAGTAACGTAAAAAAAAATTAACATCACGCCTCTAATCCCCGAAGAGGTAGGCAGAGATACTCCCACGTTTCACCAATTACATTATACGTCCCAGGATGGAATAGGGAGTGAGCCTATTTTCGTTTGTTATTTTGTGAGATTATAAAAAGAAAGTACAGATGTGTATCCCTTGAACCTCGTACAGATTTGAATATCTAAATGTACAGATTTGAGTACCCGTATTTTGTAGTACGTGTGCTATTAACTTACGTTTACACTTTGCAATGCCTAGAAAACGAAAACCATTTATCCTTAATATCATTCGAGCGAAGCTCGGTCGTCCGGCTAGCTACTATTAAAGTAACAATGGTTGTGATTAAGCAACCCGTGTATACGGTGTATGTATGTATGTACGTACGCCTTCATGCAGTACACATCGCTCACCCTCCCACAAACGACACATGCGCAAACGATCTGAAGCATACACCATCGTACATGTTGCGAAGTAATATTCGCTTACCGAAGTAACAATGGATGGAAGTAATTGACTCGTGCAATTATAATTACCAATCAGGTTTTTTTTGGTACTTGGACAAAATCAAATCGACACAGTTTTTTTATTCGTAAATAATTTTATGTAAAAAAATTAATGATACCAACAAGAATTGTTGCTTTGCAACAGAAGAATGCGTTACGGTAACTCTTTCGCAGTTCTCGTAAATCTAATAGTTCTATATAGTCATCTCTTATTTTGTGCTGATAAGTTGTACACTGAGTATGACTAAGCGCGTTTAAGCATTATGCTTAGGTATATATAAATTACTGGTGAGGGTCAATGTCACATGATAAATCTTATTTACAATCTACAAACACTCATTTGTTCTATATTTTTACACTCATAAATGTGACTTGGCGTAATCATTCGATTATGAATGTGAAGTAAACCAAAACAAAAGTTCACAACTCGGCTGAAAATTAGTGCTATATTGATTAACCACTAGTCATCATCAGCATCAGTCGATCTGAGTTTGCTATAATAAAACTATTTTTTTTTTAAGCATTGATTAAGTTTGTCCACGATTTTAATGAACGACCCAGTGATGAAATGAAATGAAATTAATAACTCTGTATAAAAGAAAAACCCTGACTTTTAGCATTACTTAGCGGCAATGAGTTTTCATGTACAATATTAGAAATAGGCATTGACAGAGCACCATGACACCGTTGCATATAAAACAGAGCAGAGCTAAAGAATACCAGGCCATCTAATTATTCATTGCTAGTACTATTGATAGTTATGACCTAAATAAAATATTTTTTTCCTCTGAAACTATGAATAGCAGATATATCTGTTTTTTGCGGTCATGTCACAGACACGTGACATCAGTGGATGGTGGATTAAAATTGTTCCTTTTAGTAACACCAGAATCCGTTTATTGAAAATGGTGATTTTCATTATTATTTCGTCACGCCAGGTCTTATGATGTCGGCAGGAAGCATCGAGATTTATGTCATTATAATTGGGTTGTAATAAAGATTCGTAGCAATACACTAGAGGTTTACGATTTGATTTAACAACTAAATGAAACACGGCACGTGTAGTTTGTGATGAGACAGACATTTTCATAGTGCATTGTTTGTGTACGATAAATATTTATTTGTAACTTTGTTGCAAACTTGCAAACAATGGAACTGTGAGCGTAGGGCTTATGAATGAAAAGGGGCACCATAACGCTTTGCGATTGGATCATTGCCAGTAGCTATTCTGGGCGGGCGGGCGGCGCGCGCGCACCGCCAGTTTAGCGCCGCTCGCCCGCCGACAGCAGGCCTTTCGTTGTCCATCCGCGCTCCTGTGTCGATCTTTTTCCTTTTTCTTCTATTAAGTCGTGCGATCTCATTCTCCTGTCTTACACATAAAGTAACATGGATTTTCGCAAAGAATACGATATTAAGTTAAAAAAGAAAATACCTTAGAAAGTGCATATTTTGAAGCGAAACTAAAAATTATTACCCGCTTTGGATTACTGCTCGGCGTCGACTTATTTATTATAGTGTTTATTTCTATCATAGATTTAAATGTGTGTGCCATATGTACATTGCTCGAGAAGCAACCAACTGAGTCATCAAACCAATTCTGTGTTCAAGATACAGAAATGAAAGGTACTGTCTCTTGAAAGTGTACTTGTGATTGGCGTGACCATAACAATTTTGATTTTTTGTGTCATATGTCCACATACTTTCGAAAAGTGATTTATTTCTTAAAAGCATTTCCCCCTTTGCACGAGTAGTCCACAACGTAACCTTCATATTATTAATTCAATATTACGTAAAATTTGTTGGGTCAATGGTACAGACTACGAAATAAATGGGTACTAACATGTAATTTCCTTCACGAATCACGACTAGATTGTGGATGGCTTACTACAATATATTCGTTTTCATTTTATGTTTTAATTCATACTGTTTCTAATCCTTTGTAGGACTTCAAATCATGTTTTGTAAAACTCTCAAGAATTATACTGGAGATTAGGCTCAAAACAAACGCATCGTGTGTTTAGGTTTAAAATGACTAGAAAAGTCGAAGTTAATAATTATTAGTCAACAAAAACGAATTATAATCGTTTTTAGCGTTTTCATTATCAGAAATAGGGTTTCGAAGGTGTTGTACAGTTATATCAAGTGATGGAGTGGCAGTAGCAAGTCAGCCCAGTGTTGAGGTGACCCTGCTATGGTACCGATGCCAACATATTGACGACATCCTTATTTTTATTGGGTGCGTGAACGAGTGCGTCGACCGAGCCCGCCCCCGCGGGCCAACTGTGCGTGTGGCCTCGCGTGGCGTCTATTTACGTTTTTATCAAACTGGCCATTATTAATTGATTTTTTAACCATTTTTATCGTTCTACTGTTGGACGCGGGACACGAGTATCCGCCTCAGAATGAGGAGGTAAGGCCATAGTCTGCCACACTAATAAAAATTTTTATATCACACCATTAACATTTTTACGGCAGGTTTACTCCTTAAATCTAATTACAGATAATTCTTAACGACAAACAGTTCGAGTGTAAATCATGAGAGAGAATCAATTAAAAGAAAGTGGTATAATAAAAATCAGAAATTTATGTTTTAATATTTGTCAAATGAAAAAAGAGTTTGTTCATCTTTGAAAGCCATTTACGTATTTGAATATTTAATTTACTAGTTTTATTATTATTCGTAAAGGTAATGACATTTTCAAAACGTTAGAATAAACCAAGTTTTAATAAAATTAATGCAATTAAACATCTTAGACAAATAAATAAAATCTACAGAAAATTTTATAATTATCAAAGTTTATTTAATTTAATACGGGTATTTTTATATTTTTTTCTGTTGGTCGCACTCAGAATTTACACTTATTTGTTCGGACAATTTCTATACGTTGCTGGATTGAGCATAAAATTATTTCCAATATCGATTACACAAATGACGTTGTTTACATTATCTGCTATCTAGATATAATGTTAATGATTAATGTGGCGGCCATTATTGCTCGCTGCACGTACACAAATTTGGAGGTGCCTGAAAAATTGTTTGTTTTCTATGTGTTAACCTGGTTTTTGTGATTTTGTATAGACAGTTGAGTGTATAATATTATGTGAAATATATAATTATGAGCGAGAGAAAACCGCGGTGCCGCCCGCGAAGACGGGATGAATACCACGAGAAGCGTCAGGAGTTACTGTTCTCTTGGGGCAATGGTGAGTTTTTTAATTCAACAGTCCTATAACAGACTTATTCATAATGTTAATTATGGTACACGGTTGCGATTGAATTGTGTATTACTTACTACTAACCGTATTGAATTAATTGCAAGTTGAAAAGTGAATGCTGGCTCGCTTCACGTGTATTAAATAAAAATAACGTATTACATGGTATAATTATTTGGAGTCATATGGTTAAGTGTAACGTTTAATATTATAATCAAACAATGATGTAATGACGTCGTCCTAGACCGATAAAAATGTTAGCACTGTTTCCAGCGAACTCGATTTGCGATCTTACATTGTCGTATTGGTTTGACTAGGAAAATATATGTACCTAGAAAGTATTTTATGAAGCCCGACTCAAAACATGTTCAAATTTATATTTGGAGAAATATACCGAATTTGCCTGGATCTCTTAGTCCATGGTCCATGGTCTCTTAGTGTCCCTGATA
>DWFY01000322.1:0-10532 GCA_018246875.1 Creonpyge creon creon | reverse complement strand
GAAATCCAGATTCTGAGCTCCTTCTAGGAATTTCAAGTTAGAAAAACCCAATAGTTCCCAACCCGGGCATCAGACCCAAGACCTATCTTTAAGTCGCGCTTGCAACCACTCGACCATTGCCTATTGATTGTTTGTGGATTTAAGTTTATTTGGTTTTTTTATATTAAAAGGTGCGGGATACAGACAGATGGTCCAACTTATGGTAAATGGTCACATGTGCAACGTCATGGATAAAAATATAATATTTTATTTGTTCTAATAAACTGTAATGTGTTGTAAATACGTGCGAAGCCGTGGCGGATCGCTAGTGATGCTTTAATATAAAATATCACTTATCGCCTCCAGTTAACGTTATTGGAGACTGGTATACATTTATAAGTTTTTATATCGATCATTCATAACATAGTATAGCACAACTTTGGCTGAACGTAATTCAAAATGTACCTAATTGAATATTTGATCACAATCTCTATTTAAATATTGTGGTATACTCTCCTAAAGTGATCATCTCCTTACACATTCAGTCAAAGAAAAGACAAGACGAATCATAAATCCGTCGCAATGTACAGTTATATAGACAAGCGTTAATATTTCATATGCGACAGCCATATTGCCGCTATCCAGAGCGTGGGTTAAAGTTATTGAAGGCAGATGCACCTTATATCAACATAAACGTTATTTATGTGTCTGATTCACTGCACTAGTCCCTGCCACTGACTCCGCTTACGTATGCGATTTTATATATTTACTTCCAGACGTATATTTTTCTCGTTTCACACACGGGCTGCACGTATGAGTTGGTAATAGTATAAGCACGTCAAGGCTGTACTCTGTAAGGGTATAAATAAATACCTATTCTCAGTTGGAGCTCCCTGCTCACCCCGTAAGATATCGGGCGTGATGATATTATAAAACTAAAAACTGAAAAAAAACTCGGTGTATTTACATAAATATATGTGAGAGGGCATCAAACCCAGAACCACCGGACCAACACGACAGTCACCGTATAAATTTGCCTTAGTGTGTTACAGCGAATTCTAAGTATATGAATTAATTGCTTTCACGCTGTTTTCTTTCTATAATCACTCCATCATGTATGGTCCGAATATTATTTTCAAATGCAAAATTTCAAATTACGAATTTCATCATCGCGAATTCTGTAATGGCTAAATGTCGAATTCGGGTATCTCGAAAATTCATTGAATAATATACATACATATGTAGCTATGATGCATACTTACACATCCGTCTTACTTACACGTCCGCATGTTCGCACGTCCGCACGCCCGCACGTCCGCACGTCCGCACGTCCGCACGTCCGCACGTCCGCACGTCCGCACGTCCGCACGCACAGTTTCACAGACGTACATGTAGACAGACGTTAACTGTAATAACGATGTTTGTGTATAGATAAACCCGCGAGTGGCTGATTCATCTCGCATCTCTAGATGATATGATTATGGACGTCGTAAATCCTGTGCACGTTTCAATTCGCTATGACGCGCTCTGGAGTCGAATGCAATTGATAAAATATTTAAATTATCATCGAATTCAGTAAAATGTACCAAGTTGATCAATAGATGTCGCAGTGCAAAATTTAATTTAATTTCAATTATTAATCAATAATTTTAATTATTTAAAATATTTAATAACTTGAATGTATTATATTAATTATTGTTTTATTATATTGCTTTTATATAATACCTAAGTACTTAAAATGTTGTGGCGGATACGTTGATTGTACCCTATCACAAAGTTGGCACGTGTCCGCTTGTCCGTGACGCTGGCTAACGAATTCGACCGACAACTTCGATGGTTCCTCCTGTGATGCTATTTCGAAGCTTGTTTCGTGTCCCAACAACCAAAATAATGCACTTAAAGTTGAAGGATCCTTCTATATTTTATAAGGTTTAACGTAATCTTCATTACACCATACCGCAATGAGCTATTATTATCATATGATTACGCCAAGTCTCTTGGGGGTAGTCAGAGCGCATCGATTGCCTAATATCTTTATCCTGGCAGATTCAACTTGCTCTTTCTACGTTCATCACTCTCTTCATACAAGCACGCGGCTTTCGGCGACTTTGACTCCCCCATCAGCCAGTATCTGAAGTATTATGTTAGTCTTGTCTCCCTCGGCACTTCCGTCCACCAACATTCGTATTGTATATCGGTTTTGTCATTCTTTTATCAGCCATTCTCTCTACATGTAACGAGAAGCTCTATATAATATTATGTAGCGTTAAAACAACTGAATACGGAACAATGGACGTTGACTCAAAGCTTATTCAGCAATCAATGTTAAATATTCAAGATTAGTTCAGTTCTCGGACTAGAAAATGCTTTGTTCCAGAATGTCTAGCTGCTAGCTGGAATCAGTTTACTTAAGCCAATTGTCGTTGAAATTTTACGAAGCGCTACAATTGATATAAAATATGACTAAACACACCAACTAACTGAATACTGTAAAGATGAAGGGGCTCAAGTGGTCTGTGTAATAATAATAAAAGTTCTCAGATAACTTAAACACAGCTTTCTGCTCCCAAACTAGGCCGAGTTTGTGATACGGTAACCAGACTGCTAGTAAACTACCTACAGGTACCTACATATGTACATAGATTTCTAAATACTATGAGAGTGGGCTCCCGGTAATCCGGCGCCCCCTGTAATCCGACATGCCTATCACTGTTGATTGTACATAAAAATTTCGGCAAATCTTCACTAATATAATGCATGATTGTGCATTTCTTTGAACATAATTATTTTCTAACGTAAATAATAGTTATTATTTTTTGTAAGTTCCATAGCATTGATGTCATTTTTATAATAATGTTGGCTTTCTGATGTTTAATGTACTAAATTCCACATAAATAGTATATACAGAATTATGTAGTTCAGATAGATTCTTTGATTTGAAATTTGTCGAAGTACAAGGTAATCTTTTTACAAAAATTCCAGGCTACATAGGATCTTAAGCAATACTCTATAATCCGACAAATTTGACAGTCCGACATCGCCATACAAAACGTTTGTCGAATTACCGGGGTCCACTTTATATCCTTACATACATAGTATTACACCCAGACACATAAGAAACACTCGAGCTCATCACACAAATATTTATTCTGCACGGGAATCGATCCCACGACCTCCGACTCAGTAGTTAAGTTCGCTTACCACTAAAACAACAAGACTATGAAATGCAGTCAGTACCTGTATAGCATTAATCAATAGTATCTCCTTCTATTAAACGTTCGGTTTACCTGTTTACAAGGCATATAGCTGACAACTCTATTGTAAACATATTAAAATAACTATTGAACTGCGAGGGAGATACTTTGTAGACAATATGAGCTTTTCACGTAGAGAGTGTTTTAAGGAGAGAACGTTTTATTTATGTATGATTTTCGATTAGTGTTTGGCTCTACTACTCACTCTACTGCACATACATACACAGAGAGTCTCCATTAAGAAGTATTTATATGAGTAAGAATACTGGCATTTTATACTCACGTGGTTTCATAGCTTAATTTATTTTTGTAATATTTTCTTAAACATTCAATAGTATACATGTAATATGTTAAATCACACCTACATTAGTCAGGAATGAACCCCGTGTGTTAATGAAAGCCTACGTCAATATTAGTATAACTATGAAGTTATAGAACAGTTTGGAAAGGCTCTATTTTCTAATTCAAATGGGAGTTTTAGATAATTACATCCGTGTATGCGTATCTAAACCAGCCCATGGCCTGAGCGGTTTCACGCTGGCGCTTTCCATATACATATATTTTTTAACTAAATATTTGAATTAAGTGAAGTCGTAACAACATATTATTCTTAATAAATAATGGAAGTGAGAACGTATGGTAAATAATATTTTTAAAATTGATAACCTAATAGATGTATATGAATTTTTTTTTTATATATTCATAGTAATTTGTGTCAGTATAAAGTTGACGTTAATTAAATATATATTAAGGACAATAAAATAAAAGTTTAAAAAGATTAATTTGAATTTTATAAAATGTAACTCTGTTTACATTTACGATATCCGAGGAGACGTAAAGCATCATATGTATAATATCCTCTATTCATAAATGTAAAATAGTGTAATTTTGTTTGTTAGACCCTTCTTCAGACGCAAAAACGTCACAAGTAACGTCGGAATTTCCTCGCTTAGAATTTATCGTAGTAGCCCGGAGTCTGGATTCGTGACCGGTATATGACAGTTGGCTCACCCCCTATTCCATGGTGGGACGTAAATGTCTCATAAATGTATCATGGGAGTGTACTATACTCCTTTACCTACCCGTTCGCGGAATACAGGCGTGAAGATAAAAAAAAAGTAACGCTATTAATTAGTAGCCATGAAACGCTCGTACAAAATGTTCCAAAATCGCTCATATTTTAACTACGCAGATAAAGATGCGTGTAAAAGCTAGTATATTAAAAAAATAATTGACCAATGGCCAGAGTGAGAGTGATATGAGCAGCGGTGCCCGCGCGCCCGCGGCCAGGCGCACCAGGCCTGTTCAAATTCCAATTTAAATTGTTCGCTGTTAAGAAGGTTGCTCGCGTTCCGTGTTTCATGGGTTTCTATTTCATATCCGTGATGACCGAGAATTATACTTTCCTAAGTAAATGTGTTGGACCTTCATACAATCGCTTACACACATCTTCTTCTCTAATACTTTAAACGAGCAATTTCCGTATATGCGTAATTGTTTTCTCTGAAACCGCTCTAACGATTTTAACGAATTTTTGTATTTAGATAGTTTTTTTAGATTTCCACCCATATATAGACGATCACGATATCTGGAGAACTATGCATCCGATTGACTCGAAATTTGGCAGGAATATTGAATTTTCCATGTAGGGGTTAGCTGAACACAGATTTTTGGAAATTCCACCCTTAAGAGGATTTAGTAGGGGTTAAATTTTTTATGAGATTTCGTCGGTTTTGAAGTAACACACCTCACATTTTAGAATTAGACTTTCCAAAAACAAAAAAATAATGTATTCGATTGTTTTTTTAATTTTCACCCCTAAGTAAGTACTAAAACAACTTAGTTCCAATTATGCACAATAAAAGAACGACTGTTTTAATATACTTTTCTTTTGTTATTTTGTTGTGAGATTAAAGAAAATAAAGTACAGATTTGAGTCCCTGTAATTTGTATTATGTGTGTTATTAACCTACGGGTACACTTCGAAATACCTAGAAAACGAAAACTATTTAACCTTAATATCATAGGAGCGAAGTTCGGTCGTCCAGCTAGTATTTATTGATATATCTACCTAGTATGTTAAGCGTGCGTGTGTATTTTGGTGTTGTTATCCTAATACAACTTAAGCGGCGATACTTTTACGACCAAACCCTTGAATTTATAACTTTAATATTTCATATGAATATTGCTATTGCATGTTCATTATTGATTTAGATATTTCATGTTCGACTGTGCGCGATGTTTGAATCATTCTATATCATTTATATATTTTATCTCAGGGCGATTTTGTGTAAATTATCAGTAGTGATTGTCCAAAAAGTAACATCACAACCAACTTAAAAACGCAACATCACGTCTGTAATCCCCGAAGAGGTAGGCAGAAAGGTGTAGTACACTCCCATGTTGCACCAGTTACGTTTACGTCCCATTATGCAATAGATGGTGGGTCTATTGCCACACACCGCGCACAAATGCAGACTTCGAGCCACTGCTAGAAATTCTAATTTAGAATAATCCAATAGTATCCGACCCGGGATTTGAATCCTGGACCTCTTGAGCGGCAGTTGCGCTTGCAACCAACACGACCAATGAGGCAGTTTAACTAATTATCTTAAATTCCATTTTTTTAACAAATTCTGCATTAAGCCCGTGAATCAACACAACTGTAACATTTTGTTCCATATCGTTAATTGAATATGTATGAAAAACAGACAGTGTGCAACCATCGTAATATTAAACTTCGATAAATTTTCCACAATATTATAATAATTTCGTCTGCGGAGCGGGATACAAATCAATTAATTGTTATAATTCGATGTTAAGTAGTTACCCTTTACATAGGTACCTGGTACCTTCAATGGTTTTTATTCACAAAGTAATACATTTCAAATTCAGGCCATTGTTTTATGCCTCGTTGGTCGTGTTGGTTGCAAGCGCGACTGCCGATCGAGAGGTCCTGGGTTCAAATCCCGGGTCAAGTACTATTGGATTTTTCCAAAATTAGAATTTCTAGTAGTGGCTCGGAGTCTGGATTTGTCCCCGGTGTATGGCAATAGGCTTACCACCTATTCCATATTGGAATGTAAACGTAACTGGTGAAACGTGGGAGTGTATTACACTCCTCTGCCTACCTCTTCGGGGATTACAGGCTTGATGTTACGTTTATCTCATATGCAGCACGAGTCTCCTCGTATACCGCTTGTTGCAATAATTTGTTATCTCCGCTTGCATCTTACGTTTACGCCTATCCATTTGGAGGTATGGTCACCACGGCAATCTATTGTACAGTTTTGCTACACCTTTTTCCCGGTCCAATTTTTGACTGGTGAATCAGGTTGTCTGTGTTTATGCCTGTCCATGGCACCCATGACAGAACTGTAGTATGGTGTTGTGAGAGTAAAGAGTTATTTGTTTAGTGGGTAACGTAGCTGATAAATATTAACCACTGTACCTCTATTTGAATCACATTCTAACTCAGCTCTTTCCACCCTTAGTGACAAATATCCAGCTATTTGTATTATCCCAACATCTATCCCAGATTTATCTCAATGTTCATTAAACAAACATTTTTTAAGACGCTATTCGAGGCTCAAAGCAATTAGCAACTTTTAAACAGTAACTGATATTATTGCATTATAATATTAGCGGTACTCATCTCATCAATACCACGGTTCATAGAACATAGTTGTTCTGTACATAGAACTGGAGTTGAAAATCTGAATAGGTACCTAATAAGCCAACACGCTACTATAGGTCACACCTTATCCTTCCGTCAGGCGAGACTGTGGCCAAATGCTGATCTTACTAAATAGAAAAAAAATGTTCCCACTATGTTATGCCGCAGACTCTTCATAGAAAGCTATCATGAATACTCTTTTGTTTTTGTTCATTTATTGCGAATGTGAAAAACAACACGTTTGTAACATACGTAGGTATATCATGATTTACAGGTCGACTGTTTTTGACATCTGAGAGCAATAGAACATATCGATTTGTACGAGCCGCGAACAAACCAAGGACGGGGAGCGCTTTACGTTAATTAATACATTAACTTTTATCCCAAGCTGTTACCGTATCTAAACAAGACATGATTGTAACTGTTCAAAGACATATTTTAGCACAACAACATGGCGCGCGGCGCTTGGTTATGGGTAACATAATATACTCGTCGCGCACCTGAGTAACGATTTGTAATATCAGCTCTTAGTCAGGGTATTTATATGTTTGTGTTTTGTATGCGTTCGCCCATAGCACCCATGTTACTGGGGCGCCACGAGTAAAGCTGTGAATCATCAACATCATCAACACTTATATTGTTTCGCTGTTACGAATCTCCACTCAGAATGAAAATTGCCCATATCCCATCCACTAATATTACTTCCTTTCATTGCTCTCATCTCAAAAAATCATAAATACATAGATAGATGAGACTACTAAAACTACGAAATGTATCCATAAATCATCACTTTATACTAGTTTCGCTGTGATCGTAAAATACACGAGAATTCATAGTGTTTGTGTACATTTAATTGTTAGCATTTCTATATTAACTACTCGTTTGGACGTACAGTGACCATTACGTTATATAATCTAAGGAATTCCAGATTCGATTCCCGAATAGGTCGAATGAACTAATGATTTAGTTACGTATCCTGCAAGTTCTTCTTCTCAGCCGTATAGTCCTGGCAGAGCAGTCGTCGTTATGGATCATCTCGTGGGTTGGCGCTGCGTGTACATTTTGTAAGGGAACATTTTATAGAGGATTTAATAAAGTCTGTCCACCTCGCGGATGCTCGTCCGCGAGAACGTTGGCCTTCAGTTCTTCCTTGCATTATTATCTGTTCCAAAGAGCTTTGGTTGCGGAGGATATGTCCAAACATTTTAGTGATTCGCACTTGCACAACCGACGAGTCTTTATTTAATTTGAACGTGTTTTAAAATGGAAACTTTAGTGCGTTCTGCATGTAGATGTTTCTATTCCAGTGTTATATACGTCCAAAATACCTGTGACATAAACCTCTCTGTATTATCTTAATTTGCTGATTCCCGAAGGGATCACGAACCCCTAGAGGTCAATTCCTATCTGCAAAGAGTCCGTGTTAGCAAAAATAAAAATTCACAAAAAATATTCAATGCGAATGGTGGTCCGCGGAAATTGATTCGATTTAAGAAGGTAGGAACCTAAATTTTTTGCTCACATACGGAAAACTTTGTTAGAATAGACACATATTAATTAATTATAATGTTAACCGTTAGTGTAATATTGACTTCTTCGTTGGTCATGTGATTGAAAGCGCGACTGCTGATCAAGAGATCCTGGGTTCAATACCCGGGTCGGGCAAAGTAGTACTGGGTTGTTCTAACTTGAAAATTCCCAGTAGTGTAGCACGAAGTGTAGCTTCGTGTCCCGCGCGTGGCGATAGGTTCACCCTCTATTTCGTGGTATTACATATAACACGACCGGTGCATCGTGCGGGTGTCCTACACTCCGCTGCCTACCCTTTCAAAGAAATACAGGCATGATGTTGTTATAATATAATTATTTTAAACACATGAAGAAAGTGATGAATGACGAAGAAGACGTCAGGTCTATGATTACACAGATACTTGACACTCGGTACTCCTTGCCTACCCAGTAAGGGGTGTGATAATATATTAACTGTAATAATACCAGTAATACACTAACTGATATTAAAAGAAGCTAATAGAATATCCATAGCATGATCACTATTAGGTAATATGCCCGTAGCTCGTTTTAGATGTGGTTGTAGGTTGTAGTGAATTATTTTCTTTTTACTTATTAAGTTAAACCCTCACGGAAGCCATCCCAAGCTTATTGGTCCACAAAGCCATAGATAACAGCTTGGCAACGAATTCTTGGCAAACGACACCCCATAAACCCTGTAAAACGAATTCATTGCTGTATTCGATGGTTCAGAACAAAAACATAATACCGAATGCTTTAAAAATCTATGTAAACTTTGAAAAATACCCATTGTTGAGTTGTTTAAAATCAAATAGCACGAAGGTGTTACGAGTTACCACTCGACTTACATTTGCAACCCCCTAAATTTACCCCTAGGACTAAGACTGGACGTTACATGTATTAATTTATCCATGTATACCACTTTCAATATCAAAATGAAACATCGGTAAACACAGTTATAAAATATTAAGCCAAAAAATCTTTTGAAAGTATTTGTAGAGATATTGAAAACCATAAATATTAACCAATTTAATGCACTGGTTGTAACACATATAATTATAAATAAATAGACAAAACGTACCATTTCGCCTGTAATCCCCGAATAGATAAACAGAGGAGCATAGTACCCTCGCACGTTTCATCAGTTACGCTTACGTCTCACCATGCCTGGGTGAGCCTATTTCCATAAATAGGGCACTAATCCAAACTCCGAGCCTTTACAAGAAATTTCAACTGGAAATTCTAAGTTAGAATATCCAATACCCGGTCCAGTACCCGACCCGGAAATCGAACCCAAGACCTCTCGATCAGCAGTCGCGATGGCATACACTTTACCAACGAGTTTGCTTGCGTCTTTTAAGTGTAGTTTATGACACAATGGACTCAATAAAATCTCACCATAAAACTCGTCAATGGAAGACCTGAAACATCGTTAAGTACTTTAAACGTAGTTCGGTCTATTCAGTTCCAGAGTAGGTACCACTGGCGACCCGTCCTTCTGTAATACATACGCGACTCGTTGCCACCCCTACGCCGAGGGGTGGAAGGACGACCGCCGACAGTACGACGCCGGACGTCGGGCTGAGCGCACGTATCTCCCGCTTACGGTACTCTCGTAAAACAACTCTAAACATATAACAAGGACATATATTAAAATTCATCAACGTCAAAAGAAGTTAAAATTATAATTTTACGAACCGCTAAAATTTAAATTACTCACGTAAATTTTATCATGTGATTGTTTTGCGGCAATCTTCACGTTGTGTTGTGCGTATAATGTTATTGAATAGAAAAAGATAACTCAAAGTAGTGGAATAGTACAGTAAGTTTTTGTCAATTGAATTTTAATGTGGTTTTTACAAGTAGTTCATATTTAGAGTAGAGAAAATCGATTTGTCATGATAAAATTATAATATATTCTCGTAAAGGTTTGATCGATCAAATCTCTTAGAGGAAGATAAATCAGCAACAGGCTTTCAGGTTCATTCATACAATATGATCTTAGAGGTTATATCTCAGTCAGAAGTCTTTGAAATCTGCGTGTGTGTATGAAGAAAGTAATGAATGTAGAAGGACGTCAGGTCTGTAAGGAT
>DWFY01000321.1:0-10535 GCA_018246875.1 Creonpyge creon creon | reverse complement strand
ATTATGGAATAGGTGGTGAGTCTATTGCCATACACCGGGCACTAATCCAGACTCCGAGCCACTACTAGAAATTCTAACATTTTGAAAAATCCAATAGTACTCGACGCGGGATTTGAACCCAGGACTTCTCGATCGGCAGTCGCGCTTGCAAACAACATGACCAACGAGGCAGTCTATTATTATCATTAAAATTTTGAATTAAACCCCATATTCGTGTAGAGCTGAAATATTCTTTGGAAGTTATATATGAATATACACTTTCACATAGAAGAAATCACTCGTAACTAATGTTACATAAATTTTACAATGTAAAGATAATATGCAAAGTATTAATATTTTCTGCTGCTTTTACGCACACAAAATAACAATACCAAGACAGGTGTAATTTAAACAATAATATGTAATTTTGCACGAACCAGTGTTTTCAGTCCACATTGGTATTTAAATGTAACAATATTGCTTCACGCTTCTACTGATGTATGAGTACTGTTTAATCATATTCGTAGTGTAAAACAAGATACACATATCGTCAAAGAAAATTATACATATAAGCACATACACGTGTCGCTATAATTGTGGCAGGCATATACCTACTTTTGTTTATTAATGAGTATTATTGTTATCTAGCACACTTACGTCGATATTTTTATAAACATAACGTAACATCACGCCTGTGAAACACGAAGAGTTAGGCAGAGAAGTGTAGTATACTCCCACGTTTTACCAATTACATTTACGTCCCAATATGGAATAGGTGGTGAGACTATTGCCATACACCGGGCATTAATCCAAACTCCGAGCCACTACTAGAAATTCAAATTTTTAGAAAAATCCAATGGTAGTCGACCTGGGATTTGAACCCAGGACCTCTCGATCGGTAGCCGCGCTTGCAACCAACATGACTAACGAGGCAGTCAATTATTATTATTATTACGTTATTAAACAAAGATCAGGATATATTCTGAAGGTTGTACTAGGCTAATCTCGATGCTACTAATAGCTAAATGTAGAACCATGTTAAGAATGTGAATTTTGATGGATATAGTGCCGAGGTCAGTCGTGATCTCGACTGATCTGTATGGACAACTTGATCAGATACTCACCGGTGAGGAAATCAGAAATCTCCGGGACCGGCGTGCGTGTATTAAGAGTCATAAATCTAGTCTGTATTATCATTCAAATATACTTTAACAGCCTATATGGATCTGTTACCGAACCTAAATTTATAAGTTTCATTGTTTGTCATCGAAATGGCTATACTTATAGAAAATTAGCAAGCTATGATGTTTATCAAACGTTCTTCATAAACACTAAAAAATGCCTTTTAAATGCCTATTTATAAAGGCATTTTTCTTAGTGTTAATTTCTCATTCTGTGAAGAAACCCGTTTATAGAACTGCACGGAGCGATGTTGAAACATAATGGCGACAAATGACGTCAATTTACACCGTTTCGTATTTATGTAGACATTTTCCACCTCCAAACGGTTAGCCCTTAGGCTCAAACCAGAAGAATATGCATTTTTCTAAGAACTCATATTGTCGAATTGTTTTGTACATTTTGGCAATGTTTCAAAAGCTAATATTCTGATTGGATTTTCCAAAATTGGAAAAAAGTCTACTGCTAACATTTTCATCAATTCCTTATACAAATTTCACAGATTAACAAGTAAAAATGAAAACCTTTAACGATTTATGTACCGTTGATGGGTTTACTATACTGAATGGCCAAAGTAAGTCTTGTGGCTAACAATGCACCAACATGGGGATTGATCACGTTTGATGGTTCTTGAAACTTTGGAGGCTTATTATTATAACATGACTGCCTCGTTAGTCGAGTGGTTGCGAGCGTGACTGCTGATCGTGAGGCCTGGGTTCAAATCTCGGGTCGGGTACTATTGCATTTTTCTAACTAGAATTTCCAGTTAAAATTTCTAGTAGTGGCTCCCAGTCTGGATTTGAGTCCGGAGTATGGCAATAGACTCACCACCTATTCCATGATGGGACCTAAATGTAACTGGTGACACGTGAAAGTGTACGACACTCCTTTGCCTACCTCTTCGGGAATTACAGGCGTGACGTTATGTCATGTTACAAAGATAACATTATGAAAACTAACAAAATTATTCTACATTTATTTATGTTCAAAATAGTCTTGAAGTTATAAAAAGTCCGGTTGCGATAAACTGGTATGAACACTCCAAACTACTGACTCAAAATGTTACTGAATATAATTGTTGCTCACGATAGATACTCAATCAGTTGAAAATATATTGCCATTTTGAACTTCAGCAGAAATGTTATATACAAAAGGAAATTGCATAACAATTTTAACCAAACATATTGTATAGTCTACGTACATTTTATCTGTAATGTTCTGGAAAGTTGAACATAAAGATTCCTAACTGACTGTTTATGTTTTAGTAGCGTCTTGTAAACAGAATTATTGCTTTTGAAAATTGTTTTATAAAAATATTCTACTGAAAATCTTATATTACATTCTTTCGACTGCAAAAGAATCTTTCCATATTTTTATTAGCAAATTGTAAAATGGATTGCATACATTAAACTCCTATTATACGTTGCAGGGAAATTTCCGAACGTGTCGCGAAAGAGCTGAATCTATATTAATTAACAGCGGAAATTAATAAGCGCTAGAAGTTTTTAGAAATTTGTATGTGAATTAATTAAAAACTGTCAAATTGAGCACGACCCACTATTATCTACATACAGTTACTTCGTTGCTAGAACATTTCCTCCGGTATTCAAAACAAGAAGATTAACGAAGTTGATGTCGAGCGGAAATTAAATCAACGTGAGTTTCCAGAATTTTCTGAATAAATGCGATGCACGGAGTTATATCATTTTAGATGATTGCTATAGAACGAGATATTAAATTCTTATAAAACTTCCTCATTCAAATTGTATAAGTACATTTGCATAATCTTGTCGAAAGAGACAGACGTAAATTATTTTAAAAGAAACATTGCAACTTCATGCAACTTTTTCATTTAGTGTCCCGTCAAATTAAAATTAATATTGTCTTAATATTTACGTATTAGTAGAATGAGTATCTAAATTTGTTAGATGTTGTAATAAGTTTTGAGGATTAATACATATTAATAAGAATAGTCGTCGTAATAGTTAATAAGAATGCTGTGTGCGTCGGGGCGGAGAAAGAATGTATTCCCCGATCCAAGATGGGCTACCGGGCCGACTAAGCCCTAGAGGCGACTAAACCCGGCGCAGGCAGACCGCGGTACGGTGCGGCTTGCCTAACCACGGCTAGATGCCTCGGCAGCTATCGCGCAGCAGCGTAGGCGGAGCGAGAAGTCGTGCTCTGCGATGGCCAACGCGCATGCCAAACGTGGGTATTACGGATAAAAACCCCTCAGAAGAGGCCTATGTTCAGCAGTGGACTTAGATAGGGTGATGATGATGAAGAATGCCCATCACATCATTTTCTCCCTGGGTAACATTTGGCGCCTAAAATATTTTGACGATATTCACTTGCAGGCTTGCACTACATGATTCAAACCTCTCATTACACTATCCGCAGTAACAACAACGTTTTGCCATTCCGTTCCATCAGTTTAACATTTCACAATACTTTTCTTTTGGTACATTTATAGCAGTGTTCTTTTATTGAAACTTATTATTACTATATCGTCACAGGCAGAGTGCACGGTATACCAAATTATTTATTAATAAAAACAACTAAGCTATTTTACATTATAACAGCGACTAAAAGTATAATACAATATTATTTTTACATTCAACAAATAAATTTTAATATACAAAATGTTAAGCTATACATATTATCCTTGTATCAATGAACCCAATAATCGATAACAAAAGTAAGCACATTGTGTTAAATAATAGAACACAACAATATCATTGTTCTCAGGCTCGAATTTTCGTAACGGTAATTCTTTCTGCGAATTACAAATCAAAGTCCAATTACGTCTATTGTTATGGAAATTATTTGTAATGGAAGGCTTTCATAGTGAGACGATTCATGTATTTGAACGAATAAAATTTTTTAACAAAATTCGAGCAAATATTAAAAAAAAATTCTTTTTTTATTAGCACTCAATTTGTCGTCATCATCGTGTTACTTATTTCCAATTTTTAATTCTACATTGTTTTATTCGGTATAACTCAAATGCAGCTAATTTATTGTAGTGTAAATAAAGTCCTCTAGGGATGGCATCGCGTTGGTGATGCCTTTGGTGTTGCAAAGCTCCATACGATGATGACCATTTACTATCACGCGGCCCGTTGCCTGTTGTTCAGCTAATACAGATACGTAAAGAACGTTATTTTTATGGTTATCAATTATCGGTTCATGCGCCCCTGGGGCTTTGATAACTCGAGAGAAATAAGGAGACAGGAAATAATTTCTAAACACAAGTTTGAAATTAGAAACAAAAATGTATCATATTTTAGTATTACTTAATTTATTTATTTATTTTTTATCACACTACCAAAACATAATGGTATATTATTAACAAGCGGATTTAATGCTAATAGCATTCTCTGCCGATCTACTTTTACGTTAAGCAGAAAAACTTTAAAGACGGTATATGTGGAAAAGAAAATATATTTACCTCGATAACAAGCACACGTGTCAGCTTATCGCGTGTGTCAGTATCAGCCAGCTGTCATCCGCTTACAAATCGAGTTTTATAACTACTACACCGGGAGTGAAAATAGCTTGATAACAAATTTACATTTCTATTCAAACCCGTGTTTCTATCGTTCCAATAATCCTTAATTTACTAACAAGCTTTGTAAAAATACAAGTAAAAAACATAGCTACGTTGCATGAGTATATCGCGAACGTATGTTAAAACCTTTAGAATTTGTTCTCTCGGGAACGAACTACTATATACATATATTTTTGGTAGCGGCTATTATCTATATTTCAAAGTTTCAACGACTCGGTAGGATGGTTACCGTTTATTTTATGTTATTGCGGGGCCTCTTCATGGTCAAGACCGCGAAACATCGTTGGTTTCGTAAACGAGAGTAAAGTGAATTGTGGCCAGGGTTGAAGAAATCCTAGGTCCAGCCACTTTGGGCTGACATGATGATGATGTCAGTGACATGTCGTAGGAGGATCATTGCAACACACAGAAGACACCTAAGTCCAGTTTCAATTAGGTTTTTTATGATGTTGGTAACAAAAACGTTACTGTCCTTGACGTCTAAATTGAACCCTTAAGTAGTAATACGACAATGCCACTATGAACTGTGTTACCGTATAAAGTTTTGCCAAGCACTCCGCGGTTCAAGTTGACCAGAAGCTTCAGTATCAGTTCCCTTATCGTTCAAATAGTCTGCCTCGTTGTTCGAGAGATTCTAAGTGCGACTGCTGAGCGAGAGGACCCCCTATTTCATGGTAGGATGTGTAATATAAAAGGTGAATCGTGGGAGTGTACAACACTCCTCTGCATACACCTTCGGGGAAATGCAGGCGTAATGATATACTATATCATGTTAAAATATTCAAAACATTACTGGCAGCCTTCAGAGATGATGATTAACTTACTGAATAAAAGAGAACGTAGCTAATTCGATCTTTTTTTAAAACGGATCTCCGATCAAGGCGATATAGAATTCATGTACAGGTCAGACATAAATAATCAGGTTACATGACCTGTCTGGTCCAAAAGTTATTCTAGCCAGCCTCCTAGGTCAAGGCTATTTCGATTGGGTCTAGAAAATACTGAAATAGTGCCCTATATCCCAGTCTAAAACTGGAATAGATCGTAAAACGATGTTGTTTTAGAGGAATTAATAATAACGAAGAATATATCGATCCCAAACCTGCATGCCCAGCGTGGGGATTATGGGCAAATACCCCTCCGGCGAGGCCTATGTCCAGCAGTAGATGTACACAGGCTGATGATAACGAATAATATGTTATTTTTCCAATTTTGTACATAATATGTAACTAATGTATTAGGATAAATTCCATAAGGTCAACTGATTTAAAACTAGACCATGCTCGTACTGTGGTAACAATTCAGCTGCTAAACTAAATATCTACATAAACTTCTAAATACTATATACTTAGATAACTTTACATCACGTTACACCACAAAAAATATTTGTATTCATAACTCAAATATTTGTTCTAGGTGCGAATTGAACCCGTAGCCTCCGAGCTCTGCAATCAAGACCACTAACCACTGTACCAATACGCTAGTCAACGTCGATTTCGCTCCACGAACTGAAATTACAGCTAAATATATTTTATCGTGCTTATCTAAAGTCGATTGTTTAATAACTGAATTGATGACCAAGCTGTGTTGTTAATAGTCAACCGCCCTGAACGACTTGGGCAAAGTTTAACCAATTAATGTTTTACGATACAAACTGCGACCGATTGATTAATTGAACCAAAACGGAAACATTCGAGATATTCTGTCAATTTCGCCATACATGTTGCGGTTTGTATGTATGTTGTATGTATTTACATAAGTACAGTGTTTGAGTCTGTGTAGTTAAATATGAATAAATATAGATTAAATGTCTTTTACAGTAAAATCACTTTAACAACGTCAAAATTGAGAAATCGTATCCGATATTAATATTTTTATCACTAATAAGATGTGCAATGTTTTCTCTCTTTTACTATTTGGGTAATTAAATGATTAAATTTTAAAATTTAAACGTTTCTGTTAATTTGTTGTTACGAGATGTAATACTCGTATTGACCAACTATTGGTTAAATATTGCCGCATTTCTATTTTTTGGTTTCAAGATTCGTGTCAAAAAGACACGAAGTCTTCCAACTCCGAGAGTTGCATCGCACCTGTATTTAAACTTAGATATACATATATAGTTTTCAGTCTTATTTCATATTGGAGACAGATGTCCGTGGATTGAGGTAACCATATAAGACAAAATTGTCTATGTTTGCTTTTATTACATAAATAATTTCAGTGACTTGATGAATAAAATAAAACTAGGTCGTCGATAGCGCGAACATCCATTCATAATTACAACGTCAAATTCCAATTTCCCGGAATATTTCACGAGTTTATCCGGCAACGAACGCTACCAATATTTAATGAAGTCGGAAACACGGAAATTTTCGTAAAAAAAGATAAAAGTATTTGCATATTTTTCAAATCAATCAATTTCAAACGGTATGTACTCACCTCTCCGAATCCATAGCGGATGATTAGTAGGGATCCAGTTTTGCATCGGCTGATCTCCTGAAACAAATGGGATTTCTATTATTTTATGTTAATATAAGAAATGAACGAATTGATCGGCCCATCGTTTTAGTGGTGACTGAACCTGATTTCTGAGCCGAAAGTCCTGGGTTCGATTTCCATCCAAGACAAATATTCGTGTGATGAAAATGATTATTTGTTGTGTCTCGGTGTAAAATTATCTAAATAAGTGTGTATTAGAAAACGTATGGGTATGTATATGTTTAGGAGCTGTCTGGTCATTATAGCAAAAGCGCTACTTCGTTTCTACGTGATGACCGTGGGTGACGTTTACACAATAGATTATCTTGTCTTTTGAACCTTATCAGCCACTATCCGTCACTGTCGTGGCAAGTGATATTTAATCTTAAAAACGAATATATTTAGGTAAGTCACAGTGTGTGGAAGTAATTGGAAATGCATACCACCTAAAAGCGAAGATTAAATCTACATCAATAGAGAATTACTCCTGTTATCCATGTCATAGCATAAAGAGTAAAAGTCGAAAAAAATAAACTGCTCAATATCTAGCTTGCTACACATAATAACCTTCCGTTTAGATTGTTCTTTTGTTCAATGCGGAAAGAACACCGTAGATTTCAAATGTAAGAAGATTCGAGAAGCAATTTTTCATTAGACTTCAATCGTTTTGCTGGAATCGCAATTCCCCGGAATTTACTGCTCCCACAATTCCACGATCGTGCTCTGCGGAAGCATTTGTTAGTTTCTTTTGAACGTGGAAAAATAGTAGGTATTTTCGTATCTTGCTGGTTTTTATTTTCGATCTTAATTCGATACCATACTATATACTATTATTACTATATACTATATTATATACTATATACATACTATATACTATTATTATTTACAATTTCTTATAGTCATGGTGGGACGTAATTGGTGAAACGTGGGAATGTACTACAGTCTTCTACCTACCTCTTCGGGGATTACAGGCATGATTTTACGTTTTCTTATAGTCATTACTATTATTTATAATCATTTAATTATTTCAACAAACACAAAACAAATGAAGATAGGTATGATAATGTGATTTGATATTGTAATTATTAATCAAAAGGAGAGTTATAATTCCTATACTGTACTAAAATAATTCTCAAAATGTCCAGTATAATTTCAAAAGTTGTTAAGTAGGTATCCCACGGCTGCGCGGGGATATCTCCCGCCGCAATTGCTGGAGGCTTGGAGCGTACATCACTATGATTTTCCAGGTTGGTTTGCGGTTAAGTTACTGATAACTAAAGAAGACAAGCATTACCTACGGACTATAGTGCCTTCCGTAACACAGAAGCACTAAGCTACCCATCATCGAACTCAGCGACGTTACTTTAAGGACCCGGACTCTCCAAGATCGTTACGTGCAACAGTGGGACATAGAAAAACCAAAAGATGCCAAAGTGAAGCATTGTTAAGTAAAGTGAAGTGGAGAAAAAGAAGAGCCACAATCAAAACAATATTGTTCTTTCAATGGAAGCAATAAACAATGTAATTGTGGGACGAAAACAATTACTGCTGTTCCTCGTAGAAAACATTTATCTACGCTGACAGATTGTCAGGGGTAGAGAAGAGAATGTTTTGTTTTTTTATATGACCAGTTTTTGTCCTCTGCTTCGTTTTACCGAACACAAAATAATTACCACAAAATAATCGAATGATAAAAAACACTCGTAATCTGTAAGTAACAGAATATTTAGAACACAAAATAGTGACCATACAATTTTATAATTAAAAAAAGACAAACTCTTGGACATTGCCTTTTTTTAATTATAGGAGATACATAGAAGTTGCATGTTTTTACATGTCAAAATCAGGTCAACGATTGATCGATAAAACCGTATCAATCCGACAGAGTTACAAGATATTTTGGCATAAGTATACAATATTATATGAACTGTGTTCATGTATTGGATCAAAGAATCTCTCACTATTGCTGAGATAAAGGTAAATCGAATTGAAATGTTGAAGGCAATTCAAATCATTCGTGTTGAACAATTTAATAACAATTCCTCGTTCGTATCGACTAACAGATTTTAATGAAACTTTACACGGTCTAGATTAACCTTATACATGAAATATAATTAAAATTAATCATCATAAATCATAAATAATTCTACCGTCAGGATGATTTTCGAAAGTAATAAATTAACTAAATTGGAGCTTGGGATCTCCATCTTTTTGAGTAAATAATAAATCTAACTTTATTTCGGACATTAATGCCGAAGAAGTACGTTGGGTTTGGATAGAGATATTTGGCATTCGGTGCGGTGCTATCTGCCTAATATGTAAGGGATGATATAATGATAATAACGATGATGATCATTATCAACCCTTTTGCGATGTTACGTTATCGTCCCGCTGTTGAACACGGTTCTCTTCTCTGAATGAGAAGGGTCAATATCAAGCTGCCACACTGAACAATTGCGGGTTAGCAGGCTTCACACGCCTTAGAGAACATTACGGAGCACTGTAAAGTGTGCAGGTTTCCTCGCGATATTTTCCTGTACCGTTACAACAAGTGATACTTAATATTAAAAGCAAATTTTATGTAAAACAGTGTGCGTCAGGACTTGAACCCAAGACTCCCGGAGTGGGAGCTTCAATTCTAAACCACTAGCCTATCACTTCTATAATAATAACGATAAGTATACCCATATATTTATATGACTATTTGCTTGTAATATTAATGTATAGTACAGATATTTCATTTTAATCTTCTGAATATCTCCAGTGACATTTTAAAATCAAAATACGACAAAAGGCTTTGAAAACGACAAGAATTGGTTTTGCAATAAAATGCATTTAACATTCACCTGCGTTTTATTCGAATGCCTTGCAGGTGTTACAGCATTTCGCAATATGGCATGGAACAGACATTCCGTGTACAGCTGCGATATTATTTTCTGTTAACAAAAATTAAAAGTATACTTCAATTGAAAGTCTTCTTCAAGATATTTCTAAAGAAATAAGGTAAATATATTTTTCAATGTTATGTTCTTTTTATTAATTTTCTTTTACTTTGCGTTATTATATAGTGGCTGAAGTCTTCGAAACCAGCGTGCGTATATGAACAACGTAATGAATATATGTAGAAGAGGCATATCCGAATTGTACGGATAGATATGTATATTAGGTAATCTTTGCCTACCCTATAAGAAGCCTGGCGTAACGATATAATAACAATAATAATTATCAGTGATAGTCTAATGATTTGAAATTCAGCCTCTTACTCCATGAGCCGTTTCAAATCCTGGCGCGCACTTTTTTACAAAACGTGCGTTTTAAGGTTAAA
>DWFY01000320.1:0-10537 GCA_018246875.1 Creonpyge creon creon | reverse complement strand
GCTAACTGGTCTCATCAATAATGGGCAAGGGTTTTGTTTACGGACGAGTGCAGGATCGCTTTAAATGCACCTGATGGTCGACAACGTGTGTGGAGAAGGAAAGGTGAACGATATCTGGCGATTACTACCACTCCAACAGTGAGTTTTGGTGGAGGCTCTATAATGGTATGGGGTGGCGTTAGTTCTGATGCACGTACAGAATTGGTCATCGTCAATAACGCTCTAACTGCAACACGATACGTCGAGGATATCCTTCAAGAACATGTTGTACCCTTTCGAGGGTTTATTGGTAATGACCAATTCCTTTTAATGCATGATAATGCACGTCCACACGTCGCTCATATCGTAAATAATCGTAATTGCAATTTTTGAATACCAACCTTCAAGAGTTCAGTTGTATTGGTATTCAAAAATTGCAGTGGCCAGCTCGCAGCCCCAACTTAAACCCAATGGAGCACATTTGGGATAAGCTAAAAACGACAATTAAAACAGCATCGAACCCACCACAAACCCTTAGCCAGCTTCGAGATGCTGCACTGACTGCCTGGCGCGACTTATCGCAAGTGGAAATCAAAAATGTCATCCAAAGGCGGTCATAAGGGCTAGAAGAGGAAACACGCGATATTAAAAAGTACAAGATGTTATTAAAGATCAAACAGTTTTTAATTACTAGTGCTCAAAACTGCAGTTTTTAATTTTGTGTAAATGTGATTTTGCGCTTAAACTTCATTATAAACTTTAAAAAACATTATAAAAATGATAAAAGACGGTAATTCGATGAACAACGATCAAAATTAGCCTAAATTTGCAGTGTAAACTGAAAAAAACTGAAGTTATCACAAATTTTATACTTGGCCAAGTCTCCGTGCCGGTGAGTGAGTGCCGATTCTTCAATCAAAAATCCTCAAATGATAACTACGATTAAGTTATCATGTGAGGAGATTTAAGATTTCAAAATTAAAGAGAGCAATTTAATGAAAAGGCCAAATTGATCTAACTGTAAAGTAGTAACTATATAATTAAAATCAAGAGAAACAAAACTAGAATAACTAATAATAATGTCAATCTTTATGAATCACATTACCATTAAATTTAATGTTCTTTGAAATAGCTGATATTTAAACAAAGGAAGACTAAAGACAGATTCATGCATGGCCAACTGCGCTATTTGTGACAGTAATGTGTAACAAATTCTGTGAATTAGTTCAATTCTTTTTGTACAAGATTAAATATTCCGTTACAAATCGCTCACGACTAAAATAAATCGGTCGACATCGGTAAGGTGAATTGGGGGACTTCAAAAACATAATTAATAGCAATAATTCTTGTATAACAATTGTGTCTCGTGTTTTGAAAAGACGCAAAGTGCACAGAAAAGATTATGATTCAAACTGCAACAGAATCATTCGTATTTTTAGAATCGAACAGACTATAATCCTATGCCATTTGAATCAGCGTTTCTGACTTTATCGGCTCCTGATGTCCCGAACAGGAATTGAAACAAGAAACAACTACGTCCACATGATCATCTTTAAAATACACATAACCGATTATATTTCTACATACCGTCTCAAATGAAATTTATATTACAGCAAGTTACGATTTTAACTGCTCTGTTATATTATTCACTTATTTGGTCATTTATGATCTCGCCAATGGAAATTACACTAAACACTTCTAATTAATTAACGTTTGGACGATTATTTATTAGTGCTTTTCCTATCGCTAGGGTATAAATAATTTTATATAGAAGGTTAGCTACATTCTATGAATTAACAACTTCATTAGTTGCAACGTGTGTTTAAAATTTGCTAGTCCCATCACAACACAGTCACAATGCGCCTGAATTAAACAAACCCGATTATTAGTAGATCCGGGTACTGTTTGAATTTGCAATTAGTTTTAATAGATGCAAACGGGTGCCATTGCCAACTGTCCCAGTTTTAAAATTGGCAGTTTTTCCACGAAACTTCAGCCTTATTTTTCCACTGTTTCAGATTCAAACAGTTATGTGCCGAATGTTCTATAATTTGTTTTGAAAGATTCGATTTACTTTGCCCGCGCTATTGTGTAGCTCTCTAAGAGTAAGAACATCATAGCCAAACATTGACAGTCAGACAATTGTCAGAAAACCTGACACTGCCGAGGTATTGTTTGCCACCGTCTGACAATCCAGTAACTTTGGTACACCAACACCTTTTTCATTTCAATTAAAACCATTTTTTCCCAGGCAAATAATGATCTACAAGCAACTTAGGTGACAGACATGTACATATTTGTTTAAATATTTACCATATGCATATTTGTTTAAATATTTGTTTAAAGTTTAAACTGTAATTTTAACACTTGTAAAAAAATCGTATTCGGTTTGAATTCGAGGAAAAAGCGCAGTTTATTTCGTTGCCAGCAAAAAAACCAAAGAGCTATCTAAATTTATCCGTTTCACTATTCTCTTTATACATTTCAGGCGACTGTCCTTTGCGGGGTACAATTCAAACGAGGTCATGTGCATTTGTATTATATAGATGCGGAGGCGGCAAAAGGCTTTTGTTTCGTTTTGTTTTTGCAAATTAAATTATGTGCATGGACATGGAACGACGCGTCATGCATACGTTAAATAAACAGTCATTGTATATTTCTGGCGTCATTATATTTCAATAACACTTAAAGAGTCGTACACTTTTTGTCTTCACAATATGGTTCAGAATTCGTCAGACGGGAAAAATATTATTATTTGATTAAATCTTACCATCCTATTAACATAAATGGTTGTTGTTCTTCATAATAATATTTAAGAATTACCTACCATGACATAAATCACAGACACATTTGATATTCCATTAAAATATTACTTACTTTTCGTACATTTTGATGTAATTGAATTTGTGAGTACTTATTTCATTCTTACTATTAATTTTTGTGTTGTGTTTCTGGTAATACAAGAACAACAGTTGTAAGTTCATGAAGGCATGTAAATTTTAAAAACCGCACTGGGCCACCTTTGCAACCTATGGATTTAACCTACTTGTTCTAAGACTACTCGGGACCACCGGTGAAACGGGTAATAAATGATGATCATAATTACAATGACGATGATATTGTGGGTGACGTGACCGTCACCTAAAACTGTCATAGATATATATTTGATTAAAAGCGATGACCGACAAAATCAATTCCATTACATAAGCTAAAAGAGAAAACTTTTTGTAGTACTTGTATTATTCGTAAATCTAATGTTGGCGAAAAAGAATTCTCAGTTTTGAAACAAACTAAGAAAAATATAATAAAATAAAATATAAAGATGTATGATAAACGACCGATCCCAATAGACCAAAGTCCGCTTAAATACCACGTGATTTATTCTCCTCTATTGCTCTACAGAATAAATGTCCAGACGAAAATGTACTATGACGGAAAAAATTCTTATCCGACTTTCATTATGCGAATATTTAAGGGGTTTTTTTTTATATTTACACAATAAGTTCTCCTCGCTTGTGTACCTTCTGCACAAAGTCCATATTGTTGTTGACATTTTTCAAGAAAATGTATTCGACCTCTGTATTTAATAAAATTCTAAAACGCAAATACAAACCAACAGATGAAATCATATCAAAGAGGAAAACCCAATTTAAGTGGAAACTACGTAAAAGCGCCTACGCAGTCTGCATCTTCAGCAAACTGAACTATTCAAGTCTGAGTACATCAATGCAGAAATTACATTTTCTAATTAAACCCTACATAGTGTTTTCCAAGTTTTACAAAGTAAAACGTAACATTACGTCCGTAATCCCCGAAGAGGTAGGAATAGGAGTGTAGTACACTCCCACGTTTCACCAGTTATGTTTATGTCTCATTATGGAACAGGTGGTGAGTCTATTGCCATAGACCGGGCACAAATCCAGACCCCGAGCCACTTCTACAAATTTCTTATAGAAAATCTAAGTTAGAAAAATCCAATAGTACCCGGGATTTGAAAACAGGACCTCTCTCGATCGGCAGTCGCGCTTGCAACCCACTAGACTAGACGAGGCAGTCACTTTTTGCAGTCTTGCTATAAATAGGCAAAAACAATCATGGTTGTGATCACCTCAACACAATGCAGTCTATGCAAGAGTCTATCAATTAATCAAAGCAATTCATTCAATACCGACGAGTTGTATATTATTTAACTATTAGGTTATCCCTCAATTTGCCTCACAGTCACTGATCACTAGAGCTTATGAACAAGTTTCACGTCAGCCGTCGACGTGTTCGAGAATAATAAAATCCACTGTCCCAGTATTCTAATCTGTGACTGCCGTCTATATTTTCACTCCGTAAGTGTACCAACATAATGGACGGACTGCGTATTATCAGTAGTGTGATGAATTATTTTATATGGGAATAGACGATTTCCAATTCGCTTCAATTTTCACACCAAATTTCGCCAGGGCAGTGCATTAAAACCTGTGCTTGAAATTCGCCAATTAAACATAACAGAATAATGTTAATGTAATACTTATGTTTTCATTTAATATATAATATTTAACTAGTTAAGTTAAAATGAAATCGTTTAAATTATTGATAACATCACAATTGTTATTGGCAAACTTATACTGTTTTATAAAATGGTACTGTACATAAAGGCTAGTTTATCTTTGGACCACAAATAGAAACTGACACACAAAAATATACAGATAATTAATCAAGTTCAATGACACGTTCTATATACATACGTATCGTATGTGCGGACGATATATTTGTCGTCATATACATTCATAACATATAAGGTCGAGTCCAGATTACACCAACAGCTGTCAGTTAAAGGCTATTATTTAGTTTATCATATTGATATGTTAATGCAAATGACGTTCCTTTTAAAGTGTTTAATAACTATTACGGAACAGAAGATCAAATATCAGCGACCCATATAGATTGTGGATAACGTATATTAAAAAACTTGACACGACATTAAGTAAATCATTAGTCAGATTAGAAATTTATTTAGCTCTATGACTGTGGATATTTTTTTATATTTTTTTTTATCGATGAAATCGACCAACGTATTAAACAAATGACATTAAGTTAAATCTAATAAAAACATTAATGCCGCTTTCTTGGAAATTTACTCTCGCGACTTTCGTTCGACTTGTACAAACCTGTTGTGAACTAATTTATAGTTTCTAGAAACAAAAAGTGACAATTAATTTAAAATTATAATAATGTTTTATTTATGAAGCGGTAAACAACTTTTTGAGAAAAAAAAACCCAATATTTATATTCATTACATATAGTACTTAACATATTTTTGGATAATACTGCAGCAATCTTGGTTTAGATATGTCAAATATAAATTTTTATTTAGTTTCTTTGACAAACATACTACATACTTACCAAGATCAAAATTTTGATGATGACAATTACATACAAGGAACACGCCTACTTTTGCCTAACTGCTTTCTTCCTATGAAAGGACTAAATGAAAGCAATCAAAACCACACATATATCAAAGCAAAAAAACTGGATAATAGGTTGGAAAAATCCATTTACAAATATAATCGTATATTCGGAAAAATAAAACGGCACTGATTTGCATATATAGGTTTAGCACAAAGTCCGTATATGGTTCGTGTTCGTGGCGTAAAGTAGCAAGGTGGCCAGAACAACACAGAAGTTATCTGAACTATGCTGTACTGTATAGAGCACCTGTTGGCGCGGCGCGTGGAGCGTTACTGACACGACTCGGCCCATTAGTCGCGAACACGTCATGCGGAAGCCGGTTCTGCTCTGGACATCGGCAGCTCGAAGAAAACCGCGGTTACGGATGCATTTCGCGACTTATAAAAATGCAAAAACTCTTATTATAATAAAATATGTTTCATTCAATAAACTTACTTATACTGGATTCGCGGAGATGACAAATAATTCTTGAAATCAATTTCTTGTTATGGAGCTCATTTACCGAAATTCTTATTGCCTACGCTCAAGAACAAATCAAAAATATATTGAAAATTTAACAAATTATCACAAAATAGCCTTCAAAATTTATTGCTTTAGAAGTTTATTAAAAGTCAACTAAACAAATCACATTTTTATAATAATTAACATCCATAAATATAAATTTTTTTATTTGTTACTACCGTAATAAAAAACGTACATATACATGCCAAAACCTTATCACACGTCGACAAACATCAGCAAATTAAAATTATGACATGTTAATAAGTTAAGAATGAATCCCCGGCACGAGGGCTTAATCTTGTGTACAGACAAATGGACTCCCTATTAAGAGGATAATTAATTAATTGGACAATAACTTTTATCGGTTCCGCCCCGTCACGTCCAACCTACTTACGATTGACGGCGGGTCGCTCGCTTTACGACGCGATGAATTCAAAGAGGACCTAGTTTTTAATGGCAGTTTTTTAATAAAAAGCCGCTCGAAATCATGACGGGGCTCTACACTAAATGAATTTTTAAGCGCGTATATTTTTACCCAAAGCCCGCTATATGGGTCAATGAGATTAAGTAGGGGCACTGTACTGTAGAAAATTAGCAGCGCTTTGAGCTGCTAAATTTTAAGTAAAATACTTTTTAGAACTGCCTCGTTGGTCGTGTTGCAAGCGCGAGTGCCGATCAAGAGATCCTGCACTCAAATCCCGGGTCGGGTACTATTGGATTTTTTTACTTTAGATTAATTAATGATATGCCAATTAGTATGATATGATTTATTATAGATAATAATTATTATTATAGATAATAATTATTATCTATAATAAATCATATCATACTAATTGGCCACAAGCCACGTAGGACCACAAATGTTGGATGAACCTATTGCCATACACCGGGTAGAAATCCAGACTCCGAGTCACCATTAGGAATTTCAAGTTAGTCAAATCCAATATTTCCCGGGGATCGAACCTAGAACTTCATGACCAGCAGTCGCGCTTGCAAACTATTCAACCAACGCGACAGTCAGCGGGAGTTTAAATTTTTTGTATGTTAGTTATATTTTGTGCTACAATATACCTTCTCTTAAGGGCAAGAGTCACCTTATCGTGCCTAAATTAATCCATACATGTAACATCAAATAATGTCAGTTTATTAGCGTAGTTAAATTTTTATGAATATATTCAACATAGATCAATACTCCAACTACATGTTACCCCTTTCACAGGCGAAAAAGTAAAATATTCAACCGTACAATAAAGTCGACCCAATAATTTCTCTTTCTGCTTTATGAGTCCAATTATGAAAGTGTAAACTGTATTGTGAAACTAAGTAGGTAGGTACCCTCGAGGGATGAAACGATTTACTGTCTCCTGGCGCTTGCCGCACTCCAAGTAAAGTTGTACCGTGATAATAGCAAAACTTGTTCGTATAAATAAATATGTTTATCGACGCTACAGCTTGTGCCGATAATGTTTTGTCGAAAGGCGATAGTGGAGTTGTCAGTACAATGTTGCAAATTGCCGTATCGAATTATTAGGATTGTATCCAATACATTTAGCTGCGGTGCTTGCACGAGTGAATTCTAGTACATTATTAACTCTATCTAGCAAATTACATGGAAAATGGAAATACATGGAGAGTTGTTTATAGCGTTGATCAAGGTTCCAAGTATTTTCTCTTTTTACAGCACGCAATAGAAGACAAATTTAATGTACATATTAAACTGTCGTTGAATTCCTGTTCAAGTTACACCTGTATCATTTAATCTCTACCCCTGTCTTCTTCGTCTGATCTGCCAATTCATAATGCACAACTACTTTCATCTTAATTAATATATACTTAGCTTTGAGTTTACTCAATAGATTATTAAGTTCATCCACTACAACTTTTCCGTTCCCAAGTTCACTCGACGACATACAATTTACATGTAGATCTGAACTGGCTATGGTAATCGAGGAGAAAGGTAAGATATCCAAGTGCTATTTAATGCAGTATCGGCGAAAGGTTCTCATCAAGACGGTGACAATAAAAACAAAGATATAGATTTTGTTCTCGGTACAGATAAATGGAAAGTCAACTGGCGAACATTGCGTAAGTAGAGTATGGACGTTTCTGTCAGGTGACGCGGTAAATTATATATTCACTAGATGTGGTATTAACGTTTCGAATTAAGTAATTGATAGTATAATATGGTATAGTAAGGTGTACGGTATGACGATGCATATGAAAACAGACTAGTGACTTTCAAGTCTGAATGAATTACGTGTAAAAAAAAATTATATACACTCGCTTCCGTAATAGAACTTAATAACAGGTTAAATAAAGTGTGCAAAATTTTAAATATTGTTGAGGAATACGAAGTTAGAGCAAACGTGTAATTCGATATCTATCAACATTTGCCATGTTCCGTACCGAGGCAGGCACTCTTATTGGAACCGTCTGACCTTATAGCCCACTTTCATTGATGCGAAGCGGCAATTATAGAGACAATGCGTTATTTTCTCGACAATTTTTTAACGCGAATGTATTGCGAAATAGGCATTGTGTAGAAAAATATAAAGTCGATATTTGTGTACAGCGTCGTTCGCAAGTAGCGTGACAGATGGATACGGATCAGAGGAGATGGCATCGAGTGATTAGCGCGCAAATTGAAGCGAATCTCGTCATTATCTAGACGAGTTATATTAATGGCCATATTTATAGGCCCACAATAAAAATTACATACATATGCACATTATAAAAATTATAAGAAGTTTCGGCAGATGGATTTGCAATGGTTTGCTCAATTAAGTAATTTACATGAATATGATGATTATGATCATTGATTATGATGATGATGATGATCTTGAGGATGCGACGATGATGGTAACGATGATGATTGTAGTGGTGGTGAGGATGATGGTGGTGGTGAGGATGATGATGGTGGTGGTGAGGATGATGATGGTGGTGGTGAGGATGATGATGGTGGTGGTGACGATGATGATGAACTCTTCCATTGGTCGTCCATGTTTATGTACATATTTATAAACGTATGATTGCAGCTGTAGCGTTGTTTTAATAAAACGTATTAATTTACAAAACTGTTCAATAATCTCTTTCAAGTATAAATTAACTTCGAGGAAACAAAGATAATTCTCACGGTCTATGCATAGTGCAGATGATACAGCTATATTATGCAGATCAATATAAGTTATGGAAAATAAAGTCGTGCACGATTACTTGAGAGTACACGCGCACTTACGTTACTATTATTAATATAATCGTACAACACAGATGAGTCACGCAAATTCTTTTCCACACCGTTAACTCCAGAAAGGGCCGAGACAATGGGCGTATTTTAAAAATATGTTAATTTAATAACCTTTAAACGGCCTGTCCTATGAAGCGAAAACATAAGACTATTGTCATACAACAAACATCTAGACGTGAAAAGTAAGTTATAGTATAGCGAAAGGAAAAGCTTCTATTAAGCCTTATTAATATAGTTACTCCGTCACGCCAAATCTCTCACGAGGCAAGCAGAGATCATTGAGTGCCAAATATCTCTATCCTCACAGACCTGACGTGCTTCTTCTACGTTCATCACTCTCTTCATATTAATAAGCCAATTCTACAAAACTAATGCAACCCTGTTCCTTCTTGGGTCTATTCAAATGGGCACCTAAATATTTTAATATACCGTTCTGGTAGAAATAGCCTAACATAACATACTACATACTAATTTTAATAATAACAATTAGAGATATAGAGCCTAAAAGAGAAATTTTCCTTTCGTAGCGGATCATGACGTTTATCTTAAGCACTATTCTGTTTTAACCGTACGGTTAGCTTAAGGTAATGTTATTATTGTGAATGGGGTAAGTAACAGTAATAGTAGAGGAAATGATTAGATACAACCATAGAGAAAAACTTTTTTTTTAAATTACGTTAAAGCTGTTCACTACAATTGTAATCAATATCAATGGTTTAATCGTTCCGCTCTCACTCGAATCTCCTCTCGGATCGAGAAGATTTGGATCCGTAGTCTAACCATGCGCACTTGGCCAGATGTCATTCTGGCCAAGTGCGCATAGTAGACTTGACACGACTTAGAGAACGCGACACAGAGCTGTGAGGAGAAGTGAAGATTTTGCCAAAATGTTTCGTTACACCGACGTAACCAGTAATCTTGCAATATTAAAAACACAACATTTCTTTAAGGGAAAAAAGCGTGCCAAAGTTTCGGATGCTTCGACCTCATGTACAAAAGCTAAAATCTAAGCCAGCAGACTATAACAGTGTACAAGCCACAGAAGTACAAGTACACAGAAGTAGTTTGTGTAATTTATGGCTAAAAAGAAACAAAAAAGAAAACTAAATCTTCTACTAATCCCATTAACAAATATGTATTACACTATTTCGAACTTGCACACAAAGCTTCGCTTTTATTTCTTCATTAGATACGGTTTCGACCGTTATTAACGTCTCTTACAGCCTTGTTCATTGAGATACCTTTGTTCGCTTCGGGCGCGGGAAGCCTAAATTGCTAGACACCGCAACGATTTCTCTAACAGATACAATTTCCCTCAGTTTGTGTAAAACAGTTTCACTATATATTAATGTT
>DWFY01000319.1:0-10539 GCA_018246875.1 Creonpyge creon creon | reverse complement strand
GCCGCGGGAGCATGGTGGTAAATTATTAGCTTGACCCTCCTCAATCTGAGACCAGACCTCACAAAAGTTGTGTTCTGTCTATAATTAACTTTAGATAAGTAAATGCTGTTATCACAAGAGGATATTTCTAATAATTACATATGAATTCAAACAATGTACCATCGAAACAGTTACAGTTCTCGTGGATTTAAAACGTTGATTTACAAAACACAGCTGTAATCAAACGTCTGATACAAAAACATAAACCTTTAACAGATAAATTAGTTTTATTCCATGTGAATTTAGAAGTAAACAATTGTATTGTTTCCTCATCTATTAAAAATTTCTGTATTTTTTTAAGAAAATTGTATTCTTCAGCAAGTGAGTGTGGAAGTACGAAACACATGCTACAGTGGCATCGGAGAACGGTCGCAGCGCCGAGACGCAGACAATTGATACCTTGTTAAAACCTCGTACAATACGTAATTGTCGAGCAGGTATTTGACGTGTGTGAATCGCATTCAAATGCACATATGTATATAGGTCAGAGGCGCGAGGGCGTGCTAATTACGCAGGTGACGTAATCACTCGGTAGATATGCAGGCCATTTTTACAAATCTCTAACACGCCAGCTATCCTGCTACCTAGAAATGTTTGTGCTATATTTTTTGATCTTTTGATCCAACGGAAGCATAACTGACTGGTAGAAAATGTCACTATGCATTAAGTCCGCCCTAAAATAAACAATCCAGCACATGTAGGTACCAATTGAAAGTCAAATAAAGATTGCATGTTATTTGACTGTACAATTTCAATTAATGTATGGTCCTTTGTAAGGTTTTTAGCATTAACCATTAACACCAAGAAAAAGGGTATTAGAAGCCTACTCATTTATGTGACAGCACCTGTTTCGACACCCCTCGTCAAAACGCCTCGGTCATGCCGCTGAGAACTGTCGAGGACGTGAACGGAATATTATATTTAAGAAAAATTTTACTCAATATATCCTAAAACTGTGCTGTCTATAATTTCAACATAAAAAGTGAGTAAAATTATTTTCAATTCCAAGCGTTTTTTTAATAATTAAAATGAGCCTTATTTAAAATTTATTTCCATGAATAGTGTTAGTAACGAGCAATATTAATTTAATTTAAATAATTGTAGACAAACTGGTGGTGGTTAACTGGTGAAACGTGGGAGTGTGCTACACTCCTTTGCCTACCTCTTCGGGGATTACAGGCGTGATGTTACGTTTGATGTTAAGTTTACAGTAGAAAAAGAGAGTGCGCTCAGAAAAGTAAAATTTTTACATTTCTTAAAGAAACGTAAACCGGCCATTTTCAAAGGTTACATTAACCATAAAAGGAATTAGTTGCGCTTATCTCTGTAGGTACTCTTGATAATAAAAAGTTGGTGGTAAACTCGTAAAATCATGATATCAACCACCGTTATAAAGGGTAATGGTAATAAGAGACCAGCTTCCCGTGATGGATCACGAGTTTACTTTCACTCCGCTCTTTTCGTTTTGATTACCTCTCATCATCATTATCATCAGGAAATCTTTTATCGTTCCAGTGTTGGACACGGACCTCCTCTTAGAGTGAGGAGGGTTAAGGCCATAGCTTTCCACGCTGGCCAACTACGGGTCTTTACGTATACTAAATGGCGATTCACATTGCATGTCACCGAGGAGGGACTGAACATTACAAATTGCAATTACAAGAAATGCGATCAAAGACGGCAGACGTCTTTGTATCATTAACATACCTATACATTATAATTGTAATCAATAAACAATATTTTATTATACATTTATACAACGTTTACAACGTTATATTAGATTCCATTTCATCGAGAGACTTACCACATATTCCATAATGGAACCTAAACGTAACTGGTGAAACGTGGGAGTGTACTACACTCCTCTGCCTACCTCTTTGAGGATTTCAGGCGCGATGTTACGTTTTTTCATCGAGTTCTCATCAGAAATTAGTTAAACGGCGTATTGTTTGTATTTCCGTACAATGATCAATTGTACATTTTATGATAATTAGCAGACAAGATCATATAACGTATTAAAAGAGTAATGAACGCATTGCTAATCAAAATAAAAATGCTACTGCGATACGAGCAACCAACAAGCCTTAACATGCCACTGTAATATTAAATACAACATTTAGAAATGTATACACATTCCGCTGTTGCAATAGTAGACATAAACTGGAAAGTAGAAGGTTCTAAATTGCTGGACACAAACTAAAAGGGGCTAATAGGGAATGACGTTTCACTCTGCACTGGAGTGCCCGAGCATTATTAGAGAGGAGGCATTAAGAGTAATTTAATCTTCCTCAACTGTACTGTGCCGTAAACCGGAGACCGTAGACCGCTGTGCTGCAACGAACGCGTGCCGGAAATAAGCTACCCACACGCCACCACCACACGTCCCTCCCATTCCTAGAAACTCGGAATATAAACCTTATTACTTCGCACAACCGACTATCCAACTTATAAATAAGTAAAACCTTTTACTATCTATAGTCCAATTCTATTCGCAACTAGCTTTCACCATTTTGACCACGTGCCTACTCACTAAATTAATTAAGATGAGATTACTTAAGGATGAAATTGTACTCGTAAGTATGCATAATGATTAGTTATGAAATTTCTTTTTGATACTGTGATATACGTTTAAAATAATTTCTGGTTGGTCGTTGGGCGCAAATCAACTATGATGACTTGATTTATTACTGCAGAAACATTGTTTTTTATACCACATTCAGACAGAAACAATGATAAAATGTGAATTTCAATTCTAAAAAGTTTTCGTCTGTATCGTACCGCAAATTGCCGAATCAGAAATATACTACGGGCGGGAATCTGATTGTGTAAATATGTTAAATCTTAAAAGCATACAGAACGAACTAACTGTATCGAATAATAGAGATAACCAAGAACAAATGAAAACAACAGCATAGCACAGTTATTGAATTTTTGTTGTTGCAACCATTACTGGAGAAACAAAACTGCACACAACAAAATAACAGAAATCCCGACCTCATAGTGGACATCTTGTTACTATTTGAATACAAACTAGACATGGGTAGACTCGACTGCAGTTGGAGTCCATCCAAACATCCAAGCGATCAACTGAAATTCTCAACGATATTGTTAGACGTAACGTTCGGCAACGCAATACTGTTGAGAAATGTAATCGCAAATTAACGTAGTAACCGTCAAAACTTTCTACGAGGAGTATCAAAATACAATCGTCAAACGGTTTTTATTCAGTACACATTATTGTAACATAGCCTCACGCCTGTAATCCCTGAAGAGATAGGCAAAGGAACGTAGGACACTTCTACGTTTCACCAGTTTATTATACATTATTATTACCATATCATCACGTCCCTTACGGAGAGATACGAGTAATCATTATTTATTTATTCACTTTTTTAGTTTTTATATTATTGTCAGACAGCCTCGTTTGTAGAGTGGTTGCAATTGCGGCTGTTAATCGAAAGGTCCTGGGTTCGATACTCGATTCAGGTACTGTTGGGTTTCTTTACTTTGAATTTCCAAGTACTATACGTATAAAAACATAATTTACTCATGGGAGTGTACTACACTCCACTACCTATCTCTTCCAGATAAAACAAGCTTATTGTTATTCTTTTTGTTATTTTATTTTAACTGTCTCATATATCCACAAAAAACATCTACAAAAATACTTATTAACAGAACATGTGGCATTATCCCGATAATTCGGAAAACAAAGCGACTCAATTTAATACGCGAGCCTAAGCCCGAAATAAAAATACATCCAGTTCAAACCCAAAATAAAAATATGCAAATACAAAGATCAAAAATAGACATCTGAATATCAGTAACATCGTAACATCACGCCTGTAATCCCCGAAGCGGTAGGCAGAGAAGTGTAGTACACTCCCACGTTTCACCAATTACGTCTACGTCCCATTATGGAATAGGTGGTGAGTGTATTGCCATACACCGGGCACAATTCCAGACTCCGAATCACTATTAGAAAATCTAAATTAGAAAAATGTAATAGTACCCGACCCGGGATTTGAACCCAGGACCTCTCGATCGGCAGTCGCGCTTGCAACCAACAAGACCAACGAGGCAATCTAAAAATTAATATCAAAACTATCATTGTAATAACGCCAACATGGCCCGCAGTCAAATATATGTCGGTTGAAAATAGGTTAAACTTTCAGTAATATATATGTATAAAAGTTACATATAAATAAATAATTGAAAAATTTACATAAGTAAAAAATTTGCAAAAGTATATAATTTACAAAAGAATGTAATTGGAAAATCATAAAATTTACAGAAGTATATAATTTACACGCGTTATGTTTTTCCTACTACTTGCTATATCTAGTTCTACATAGTTATGGAGGTAATAATCAGAAATATTTTTTACCACTTCTAATTTTGAAATATCAAAACATATCATACACTCTGACGCTACAAAATCCACAAAGGACGTCCGACAATAAAAAAAGAACGCTCGTCAAACAAAACGAAGTTAATATTGTTTTTCAAAAACATAGAGGGTTTGAATTACATCAAAGCTATTTTTCTGTATCACGTCCAATATGTTTTGGATTTCGCTCAATGGACTGTCCTTCGAAAATTAAATTGGTTGTCGTCGCAGAATTAATAATCAACAGAAGCGACATGAAAATATTTTGCAATGTCTACTGTTATATTAATCAGTGACAGTTTAGTGTCTCAGAATTTAGACCGCCGCTTCAATAATCACCTATGTCTTCTTTTCTACAAATAAATGTGCATTTTACGATAAAATATATCTTCCTATAAGGGTGAAGGAACACAACCTGTGCATGTACGATTGTTCCATAAAATTCTCTAAGGTTTGTGAAATCTTAATCCGCTATTGGCCAGCGTGGTGAACTGAGGCCTTAACTTTTCTTGTTCTGTGAGAAAACCCCTATCAAAAAGTGGAATATGCAGTATAAGTGTAATTGGATTGATGGTAAGTGATGGTTAAATAATGTACACAAATTATAAATCGTTCTTATCGGGACAAATTATTCTGTTTCACCTGTGAAGCTTTAGAATGGATCACAAAAAATGACTTAAGGCATTTCTAAAGATTGTTTATTCTGTGGCTCCCCCAACGGCCTTTTTAAAGGTCTTCTGTTCTGTCCGCCATTATTATTTCTTTTAAAATATCGCGTTACGTGTACACTCGCCTTTATATTCGTCTTATTATTTTTATTGGTTCCCCGTAATAAGGGAAACCTTAGAACGCGGGGGATATTGGAGTTTTTATTTTTCAAAATAAACAAGATCTTCGGTATCATACACACTAACTGTAATTATGTGTTTAATATTACCTATGGCCCGCAGTGGACTGAGCCAGGCTAATGATGATATTGATGAAACATATTTTTCATAACAATCTTATAGAAGGAGACCAATTGTTGTATACATTCTCAGCCCTATCAGTACACACTAAGTCCTATTGATAAAGGCTGGGTGATAATACATACATATGGAAAGATCCCATTTATTTCCGAAATGCGTACCAATTTGAACAGACAATTTTAATTGAAATACACTAAATGCACGTTTCAGCTGAAACACACGCCATTAAAGCAAATTTACAATACAAGTCGCGACACTGTCTGAAGGCTTTCATATTGCAAGAACAATTCACTCAAAGGAATGAACAATAGATGTGTTCTCTGCCGAAACTATAAATACACACGCAAATTCAACTTCTTTGTTACACAGACCCTTTTATTTCGAATGCAATAAGGTTCAAATTAAGTCGCTTATATCTCGATCAACTGAAAATTTATATTTGCAATTGTGCCAACATTCACAAACTTCAAATACACCGCTATGAGTTCTCTGACTAGAGCAAAAAGAGCTACTTTTGAATGAATTTCAGTTTACATCCGTAAATATAAATTTGTAATTCAACAATTAACCCAGCGCTTTCTAGTACGATTCGCAAATGGATTGGATTGCCTCAAGTCGGGATAGTACAAGCCTTTCTCTTATCTTTGTTTATGGTGTTAGGGAGATTCTGAAGTTACCTGTCGTTAATGGAATGGAAATTGTAATTAGCGGAAATTTCCAGAAGCATCGCTTATAATGTATGCAAGAAACCATAACTTAGTAAACCTTTTAACGATGCTTATATGGGATTTAAGTATTTCGATTATAAATATGTTAAGGTCATAATTGACGAGAACCATTTTTGTTCTCACTCCAAAACCGGATAACTTGTGCGTTGTAGAAATATATGTTTGTTAAACTGAACAAGTTATGGCGGTTCGTTTTGAGAACGTTCTAAGAACAACGAAAGTAAAAAGTAACTCGTTCCACAAACAATAAGAATAAAGTTGTTTGTTCGAGAACACGAGAAGTGAATACTTTAAAAATACATCTATCTACACACACGATTCACATATTTCATAATAACATTTTTATTTTATATTGTACTATTATATATATTATATTAAATATAGTTCTGATAGCATATTGATTTAAATGTTAGCCCCCCATTCCGGGGGTCCTGGATTCAAATCTAGGTGTGCTCCTCTTGCTTTATAAAATTATGTGCATTTTTGAGATAATAATAATTATATGGTACAGTGGTAATAATAGCGAAGGAAAACAGAGTGAGTAAACCTGCACACCTTAGAGTTCTCCATGACGTTTTCTAAGGCGTGTTAAGTCTGCCAACCCACATTGGGCAAGCGTGAAAGACATTAACTCTAACAATCTCATCCTGAGAGGAGACCCGTGTCAAACAGTAGAACGTTTATACATTTTTCAGACTAAATTGCGGCAATGGACTAATAACTCCAGCGATAGTATTTTCAAACTATAATCACGTACTGAACCTTCTGTTCCCACCAAAAATCTGATAGATGTTTTACTTAAACTCTTTCATATTCACCAAACGAACAAAAACCCAAGAAGATTTAATGGGTAAAGTTCCACGAAGCTGACAAATAGCTTTTTTCACAAAACCGGCAACATAATATAAAAATCTAATTCTTTAACTTTATTATCCCAAATCAAATCGTATATTTTGACAATTTTCTCACAATTGATGTCTTGTTTCTAATTTTTTACTTTCAAATTCGATTACCACTTCAGTATAACTCATACTGACCATAAAATGAATCTGAAAACAGTGCAGACAACTAGAACAATGAATTGTCGAGTCTTGAAAACTTACGTCTTTTCATTTAAATATTAGAAATATTTAGCTTAAAAATTCCTGTCGAGATCGTACACCTTGTTTGTACATTCATAAATCGTCATTTTCATTGAAAGTATAATACATATTGATAGAATCATCGAAATTATTTCACACATATTTGTTTCCATATAATGTTACAAGCAATTGTAACTGGCTGACCATGTTTTCTGAATCTATATTAAAAGTGACAGACAGTTTAAAATTGGAACTTAAAAGTAATGTATGAAAGCCGCTTACTATCGCACTTAAGTACATGTCAGTTATGATAGAGTTCATAAAATACCGACAATTGAACTTCATATACTTTTACAACCATATTACATTATATGATTGCAATTTATGTACCTACATTTAAATAGTTATGGTTATGGTTATACTTATAGTTATTATGTCAAGTTCCAATATTCGACAACAGATGGCGCTAGTGGCGAAGCAAAATCAAGCAGTTAATGTTTTAATCTAATTATCTAGCTTTCTTTAACAAATTTGTGGCTTTGTCTAAGCTTTCTTAAGTAAAACAAAATTTTATCGTTGGTATGAGTTGCCCTACAAGTTTTAAAGGCGCCGCAAGATAAATGGGAATACTTTTCCGGCAGTCACTCGTTTTTGTTTGCAAAATAAATTGCTCCTCGCAGATTCCCCATTGAGTGGTGAGAACTCTTATTGTATTTTATCGCTTTATTCTGTAAAAATACTAGTCATCCACAAAGTGTCTGCGCTGGACTTGGGCTGGGACTCTCTATGGCCATATCTGATGGACCGTTATCTTAGAGCTGTCTCTTACTGTACTGTTTTTGTCCTTGAAATGAAGTACTCGTACATTATAACTTTCAATTTATTACGAGATAGGATATTTAGGCAGCTTCGGTCACCGGTATTATTCGATGAGAAAAAAATACCGCATCAACATGTAGAAATTCAGTAGTTGATATGACTTATTATCTACTAGATTCTCGTACAGATTACCCTTCTGTATCTCAGAGTTTTCTAATTATAATTTTTTTTTCAAGAACTATTGGACGATTATCAAGTAGAATCTTAAAAATCAAGTGACCTAATTGACAATAATAAATTGAATGAAAACAAAATTTTCTTTTAATTCAATGAAGGTCATAAAGAATAATGAGACCCTTATTTTAAAACCATTGCCTTGTAGCAATCTGTACCGGAATTAAATAAAATGCAATAAACAAGGCTGAGCGTGGCGCAAAATCACAGTCACGAAGAGTGAAACGTTAAAAAAGTGGGCTTAACACGAACAAATGGAGGACATTTGGACACAAAAACTGGGGGATGCCCCTAATTGATTTAATTTGTCCACAGTTGAAGCTCCGTGCCTGAGGTGTGGCGTGGTTACAGCATCACTTCTTAGGACGCGTTCTAATGAATGCAATATAAAAAAAAACCAAAACCAATAAATCTTCTAGTTATTTATAATTATGTGCAACATGTAATGTTACAAATTTTAAATCAATAGCTCTGCAAATGTACCTTGTGGATTTCACTTTTTTTATACACTTCGGCAGTTCATGAAATATCACATCTATCCTTTTATAAAGAACTTGTAATAAAATTATTTAATACTGGACACTACTTTCATTTCTCGTAATGAAACGGCTTCCGTGATATGAACGAGCCCTTACATTTTTCTTGACGTTTGTTTTTAGGCTTTGTTCAATTTGTTTTCATTAAAGCTTTTATTTTGAGCCGTGAGCCGACGTGTTTTATTGTTCATGATTAAAACGCATACATACGTGTTAGTCGATGACACTTTGGCGTGTGATGAAACGCTGTAATATTTTCGTATCGGATAATTAAATTTATTTTCCGTTTAATATTTTTGTTTATTTAGCAATAGGCTCGCGTTTGACTATTATCCCACCTGATGGGGAGCGAAATGTTGCCTAAGGTATAGCACGCTTGCCTAGGAAGTGCCTATTCACTCTCGTCTCGTCGTAACAAAATTCGTTTGCCTCGAGCGTGGTGTACTTTGGTTTAGGATATCGCTAATGGCAAATTTTATTAACACTTCCGTATCTTATAGGAAAATTAAGCAGATAGTCGATGTTATTATTTTTAATATTATATCATCACGCCAGGTCCCTTATGTAATAGCCAGAGACCACCGAATTACAATTATTTGTAACCTTACAGATCTGACGTGCTTCTTTATCGTAAATCACGCTCTTCATACATGCGGGTATGATACTTACAATATTGGCATACAATCGGCAAATAGAACAAAATGGCTAATTAATTGTTAACTAGTATTTCCAATACGTTAGCTTTGGTATTTATCCTATAAATCTTTTTCATAAATCCTCACAGCTTTGTTCAGCTATGAAACATTATTCAATTATGGAACATTATTCAATTATGGAACATTATTCAATTATGGTCATATAATATATAATAACTAAACCTTGTAAATTTCGTTCCAAAAGTTGACTAATAAAATATGACTAACAAAGACAGGTGTCGATCAGCGTGGACCGGATATTAATTTGAGTTGATTATGATATATATCGATACAATAAAAAAATCTACATATTTATGGACAAGAAGCTAAACAGTTTTTAGTTAATAGAATGAACGTCATACCTACCAAAACATTTTATACATATAAAACTCAGTGCCAAATGATTTAATTATACAGGTCGGTTAACGAAAGCTGGCATGTTCACAATACTCAATTTTATTATACAGTATGTTTTATAAAGTCGTTTTATATACGATTCAGAAGAATTTTTCATAATTTATGTACATACACACCAAAGTGACCAGTACTTGGTTTTAATTTTAAGTTAAAACAAGGCAACATATTTTCTGTCCAACAAGGGTAGATAAACATGTTACATTAGAGGACCTACATGCAGACATATATATGTATGTGCATAGTTAAGTTTCTAAGTGTAGTCTAAATTAGATTAGGTTGGCTTGGCTCGTATGGTGGCTATGATAGTGTCGTTAGTAATTACACTGAGTTTCCGACCAGTTTAGTAGCCAACGTGTCGCATATTTAGCACTGAGTGGCATATAAGTGAAGTACGATTTTGGCGTATTGAGTGTTTAATATTTTTTTTCTATATGTATTTGATAGCATATTCTGGGATTTTAATACATTCAAGATTTTTTGTTACAATTTTTATGCAAGTATTATAATAAGGCCAGATAGTACCAACACTTTGTATATGTTAGATTTGTCTTCTACACTGTTGGTCAAACTAAAACGTTAACGTAACATCACGCCTGTAATCCCCGAAGAGGTAGGCAGAGAAATGTAGTAC
>DWFY01000318.1:0-10540 GCA_018246875.1 Creonpyge creon creon | reverse complement strand
GAGCAGCAGTCGTGCTTGCAAACAACACGACCAACGAGGCAGTCACAAGTTACTAACAACACTAAATAAACTATAAACTAACAGTAAAAAGATTATAGTTCCATTATTAGAGGTATAGATTTGTTACTAAATCCCGTCCGGAGAAACAGAGCATTCATCCGTCAATCCGTAATCAATTAATAACCACTCAGATACCATTAATTCGCCCGAAAACGAATTCACGCCTGTAATATACGACTAGAGTGAAACATTATGACGTAAAACCAAATGTTTACGTAACAAATCTATCGGAAAAAAGCAACATCCTGTGAAATTTCAATATGAAAATTGTTATTTCTCGTACCATTTGACACGACGCTCACCACTCGCGAGAGGATAAGTGAGCAAAAAATTGTTTTGCGACAAAAAGCGCAAAATAAAATTGCCGTTGACACGCTGTAACAATTGACATATTGATTGTTGCAAGTGAAGCGCGCATTTAGTCGAGCGTGTGATTACACTATACGATTTATAGAGAAGATATCGAGTATAGATGACGATGATAGATTGTGTTCCCGACCCATAACTAGGTCGTGCTCTAGTACCAAGTAATATGAGTCATTTGCTAATTTTATGACTAACTGGCCTTGATAGATGACATTTTGTAGGCACCGTAAGCCACGATTATTAATTTATGGACTTCAAATTTCAGAAGCAATTGGTTCCAATTTTGAAATAAATTTAAAGTTAAATAAAAAAGAAAAAAAAACATGAGCATAAAAGCCACAAAAATAAGTGTCATTTTCGCAAGTACTCTCTTTTTACGATCATATCTGGCAAATTGCATGTCGAAAGAAACGCATTGTCCGCAAAACTTTTAAGTATTGAACGAAGACAATATTCCGGCATCACTGCGAGAAGCGAGTTTTCAGCTCTCAAATGAAAAATGCAGTGCCGAGCGAACACCGAATGAAAGGCTGCGGCGCAAAACGAAAAAAATCCTCGACCCGACAAAACAGCGGTTACGTTGCCAAACAAGAAAGGGACGCCTTTTCATAAAACACTCGTATTTGTCACTGTTTTATTATCCGATTCATACAAACTTTTCGTTACGTCAGTACACAGCGAAAGACGACTGACTGACGTAAATAGACGGTGCAGATTTTGCAGCAATACTACACTTAATTTATGCGCTAAATTATGAAACACGAAAGGCCATCTAGTTGAGTTGCGGGATTACGTTCGCGAAGAGTTTTTTCACAGAACTCGTATAAAATAGATTTGTGATGAAATACTGAAGTACCTGTTTTAAGCACGGACAGTGTATTAAACATGAAATTTTAAATAAAAGAAAGTGTTGTGAAAAGTTGAGGTTATCCTAAGTTAGGGTTTATATAGCTTATTCGTATTTATAGCTAATACTCAATTTGAGATCTCAAAAAAATAATATAGGAAAAGATTTGTTATGATGATGTGGAATTTTAATGACTTTAGGTTTTATTTCTTATAAGTAGGTACTATCTATATATAAGGTGAAGACTATTTTCAGGTGAACGGGAAATATTTAAATATTAGAGGGTGTTTGAAATTCAACGGCTCTTTCATGCTAATTGTGAAATTTTCTCTTACTTTGAAAGTTTCACCGTCCCTTACCGAAGAGTGTTTCTTGTCCCAAAATACCTGTAACAGAGAAATTAGTATTAAGTATTAATCAATTCCATTTTGGTAATTACGTTTTCAACATTACAAATTCTTACAATTTTTGGATTGTATTATTTTGATGCACTTCATAAATTCATATGTAGCATATTTTTATATTTAAAAAACCATTTGAGACAAAAAAATGTATTCCTCCAAATTTTTAACAAATTTTACAATCGAAATAGCCATAAATAGAGATATAAATTATTTAGATAGAATTTACAGTTAGAAAGTAAGGAATTAAACAAAGTATGGCTTATTTAAATTATTTAAAAAAAAGGTTGGTACATTTATATAATTTATACATTCCTTCCGACCCTTTTTATTGTTCCACTGCTGGACACGGCTCTCCTCTCAGAATGAGAGGATTAAGGCCATAGTCTGCCACGCTGGCCAAGTGCGGGTTGGCAGACTTCACTTTTTTTATGAACTTTAAGATGTGCAAGTTTCCTCACGATGTTTTCTTCGCCGCTATAGCAAGTGATATTTAAACTTAAGACGCACATTTTGTACAGAGGTGTGCGCCAGGATTTGAACCCAGGCCCTTTGAGTGAGAGGCAGAATTTCAAACCATTAAACTTTCACTCACTATACACATAGAGGATAACAAAGTAAACTGTAATTAACATAAAATCATTTCGGAAATTTTACTCAGCGCTACATAGTTCTATAGCAGATGATAAATGTTCCTTTCCAAGCTTTATTTCATATCCTGAAAGGTAGTAACTGTGCCGGTCTGATATTGTACATACGTATACGTATATGTATACGGAAGTTCTTTTATCAGAATGCTATTTATGCGGGGACATGAATAAATCGAAGAAATAAAGGTGCAAGGGGAATTTATCTGGAGAGATATTGCCACTATAAAACACCTCCAGCATAGACTACAACGTTTGCTCTGCTTCGTAAGATAAGTATGAAAATATATATGGTCACATTGTAAAATATTTTACATGCCAATTCAATATTAACGAATATCTTACACAGCGACTCGGAAGGTGGATAGGTATATATGTGGATAGGTAGCGTTTGGATAGATATATATGAAATTATTTTAAAGGAGTGATCAAGTAGGTATCTACTCTAATAATTTAGTAAAACTCTAATAATTTAATAAGTGCCGTGCTGGAAATAGAAGAAAATGATTTTTGAAGTCATTAGTAACATTTGAACACATACAAATATATAAATGTAACATACAAATATTATATGTAACTGTTGTCTGATTTGAATTTGAAAGGGATAAAGAATTTGGTCCTTAAATTTGGTAGCACGGGAATAATTTGTTTACGACGGTTTATTAAAAAAAATGTATTCGTTCACCGCCTCCGGCGATGCGTTCCGGCGAACACTATAACGCGCCATATTTTTATAAGTACCTCAAAAAAAAACGGTATGAATAAATCGAAAATATTACAATAAATAACAAAATTTGAACAGAGAATATTTGGAACGTGTTCAAAAACGGTCAATTTCGATGAAATAGGTTCCGAGTGCGCCCGATGGATTTTAACAGGAAGACAGGTAAGAAAGTTTCGGAAACAATAGTGCTTCTACGATAAAGTATATAATATGTAAAAGCTTTCAATATACTTTTAAATTTTGATAGAAACGTAGTTAAGGTTAAAATAGCTAAGATTGAAGTCGACTGTAAGAGTATAAGTAACATGTTCTTCGGAAATAGTTTGAACGTTTGAGGCCTCGCGTCCTTATACTTTTATATGGTTTTAAATAAAAATGAAAAGCTTGTTAGAAAACAAAGCTGAAGTGACATCGTTAGATACAGTGACATGATGTAATCGACGTGACGCGACATAATGCATTTCTTGATATCGAGACAGAAGGTAAATCAATAGACTGTCAATGCTGCCTATCGCACACATAATTACTTTGGCCACTGTTATTCAGTGAAATACAATAAGTATTCTTAATGTCTAAATATCTCTGTTTAGTAAGTGTAGAAAAATCTGAGCTTATAAAAAATGCATGAGTAACATGAGTTGATCATATACTTTACAAGTAGGTAACTGCTGTTGAAATGCTTAACAATAAAATTACGAACTGAGAGAATAAAACAACTACTCTCCGTTTAGTAAGTCACTAAAAAACCTGAACGTAAGATCACGCCTATAATCCCTGAAGAGGTGGACAGAAAATGTAGAACACAGGAGTGTTCTAGGTAGTAGGAACGTAAACGTAACGTAGGAACGTTTCACCAGTTACATTAAGGTCCCATTATGAAATAGGCGGTGAGTTTATTGCCATACGCCGGGCACAAAACGAGACTCTGAGCCACTACTAGAAATTTCTACTATAAAATCTAAGATATAAAGATCCATTATTATCTGACCAAACCTGAGCTTATAAAAATGCATGAGTAATATGAGTTGATGATATTCGTTACAAATGCTTAACAATAAAATTATGAACTGACCGAATAAAACAACTACTCCCGATTTCTTACAAATGTTTAACGCCTGTCATTGTGTCTATATTATTGAAGGTGTCCTATAATAATTCGTCCACACAATGCAATCAAAATCACTTTGTACTATTATAACGCCCTACAAATAAAGATATAGTTAACGTATAAGGCAATGAGGCTTCACAACGAAAGCTAAAAATATTGAGTGTGCTCTCGGCATATCGCGCTATCTCTGCGAGTATTTGTACTGCGATAGTGGACACGGCTCTGTTTAGTTTCTAGATAATGGACGCAGATAGAACAAAAATACACATATAGTGCGAGTATAGTAGCTATATATAGAATGAAAATATATATCGTAGGTAACCCTCACTACGAGTTATTTATCTCAATAATTACTCAGTTCACAGTTGAAAATTAATTACTGATTTCCGTTCTCGTATGAATTAAAATATGTTTAGGTTTAATAATAATTAATCGGAAATAATGTTTGTCCCAATAATTTGGATTATTTTCAAGAATATTATCTTATCTCCAAAAACGTGGCAGCGTAATTGACCAATTCGGCGGAATTTATTTTGAATTGCCTTTATAAGGAGGTAAGAGGTAGAGCCGAAGATAAAATCGATCATTACTGTGGGTTGGCTAAAGGCAAATCAGGGACTAATCGGCAAGGCGAGATGAAAATAGGCTCGCAAATTACAAAGATAACATCATTGTTTGGAGACAGTGGGGAAATGAAAGAGAAAAATCGCACCATCGAAAATTCTTATGGGACTTATGTTATCCTGATAGCAAGTCGTATAAAATGAAGGATTTCAAAATGAACAATTTGCCGAATCAGATTTTAATTCGCTAAACCCATGTATTATACGTGTAATGTTGGGTCAAACTTAAGACCCTATTAATAAAATGTATAATACTCAAACAAAATACTACATATTATCTTTAACGAATACTTAGACAAAACATACTTGAGATGGATATCTACCTTAAAATAAAAATTATGTATAATAATATTAATTTCTTTATATTAAGTTCAAAATATATTCGCAACTGATAGGCCCAATTTCTCTAAAGTTGTACGTACTTTGTATTTAAAAAAACACTATGTCCAAGACATTGCATGAATATTCTCCAAGATCACTATATATCCCATGACTACATAACGATAAGCGCCAGTGAAAGCGCTTATTTAATGTTGCTACAACGAAAGTAATATTAGACACGTACAATATCGCACCAGTACATTGACAGACAGATCGGCGCGTCGCTTAAGGAACGTTTCTAACTAAGCCTTTTAGAAAAGCTCATTTATGAAATAACAAATTTCTCAACACGCTTGTTTTTATAGAACAGCGAGTCAAAGAGCGATATTGACTTTGTGTAAGTTTCATTCGAATTAGTAGATAACGTAACATCACACCTGTAATCTTCGAAGAGATAGGCAGAAGAGTGTGGTATACTCCCACGTTTCACCAGTTACGTTTACGTCCCACCATAGACTAGGTGGTGAGCCTATTGCCTACACCGGGCACAAATCCAGACACCGAATCACAACTAGATATTTCAACTAAAAATTCTAGTTAGAAAAATCCAATAGTACCCGGACCCGGGATTTGAACCCAGGACTTCTAGATCGGCAGTCGCGCTCGCAACCACTCGACCAAGGAGGTAGTCTTAAGTAGATAGGTATATAATATATTGTTAGATCGCGACCTTTAATTTTCTTATTGTGCAAGGAGATCCGGGACGAAAAGTGGAGCGATGAACACTATGTTTATACGATTAAAAGCCCATTATTTATCCCATATTGTTATTATTATGTGTTACTGCATTTTTGTACATGTCCGGTACACAAGAACACTTGCTTTACAACAAAAGAAATTTCAAGGCGTGAAAAGATTGCACATATATACAAAAAACAGTGATAAATCGCTCAGTGCGTAAACACCCTTAACGTGCTTTATAAACAATACACGTTAGACCGCACATCCAAACCGCGTCGCCAGTGCCAAATCAGACAGCGATGGCATAGTTTTGAATAGAATTAACTGCTGTTTTAATTTGGTCCGTAGTCTTTCCGGTACGGCCTCCGCTCGGGCGTTCTTATATAATTGACAGAAATAAGACAGTTTTGTGAAGCAAATGGTCCGTGTCGTGTGCGATTATTTCCGCGTGCCTGAAATCTTCCAACGCTATAAACAGACGCACTAATGCAGTTCTATTGTTTTAGTCGTGTGCACTACAAATTCATATTATTGTTGTCTATCGTCTATAGAACAAATTAGTAGGAAAGTAGGTAGCACAATTCAATTTAGGCTGACATTTTGCGAAGGCTAAACGACAATGTTATTTAGTACTGCAAATTAGGTATATTTCTCAATTGTACATTAGTGTTTTAGTTAAATAAAACGGTCGGTTCTGTTAATGCTAAGACGCAGAGATGTTGCCATATTTCCACATTACTAACATTAATACGTAAACAAGGCAACGTTTAGCACCGACAATGCAATTTAAGAACATTAACGAGTTTTAAACAAAATTGTGCGCTTTAAAATGTATAACAGGAAAATCATAATACGAAGGAATATACAATTCAACTACACATCTACAGCGTGGACCGGTAATTAGTCAACTCATTAATCCGCGAAGCTCATTTTTCTTCCGCGCAGTAAATTTCATGGCGTACTGAGTTCAGTATTTTCAATGGCGACACGAACGGCCTGCTTGTAAGAAAAATTTAATAAAAATTTTCCATTTTACTCCCCACTGCACCTGGCGTGGGGAATTGAAAAGCTCTTTGCAGGTTCTATAATAACCGGCCTTAGAGAATACGACGAACTAAATTACTCTAGAAACGGCTACAAACGATAAAGAGCTGGACGTGAAATATTTCTCTAAACATATTATATAATGGAATTTAATGTAATCAACCACACGAGTAGATTTAACATTAAATGGTTCTCTTTCATATGCCTTTTAATAGACATCTTGGAAAATTGTCTAAAACAACATGAAAATTGCATATCAGCGAAATTTTATCAGATTCAAGATGACAAATGTTGAACAAGTCAATAATGTATAGATAAATTTTAGTTTTCAAAAACTAATTAACATGTTTTCCTAATTTAATTCTTATTGTCAAAATCCATATTGATAATGTGTAAGAGTATTTTGACGCTATTTGCAAAATCCGTTTAATACCGCAGTAAAAATTATTATAACATATTTTTATGGGTGTTAGTAACGGCGCATCTGTCAAGACTCGTAAACACATTTACATGTATTTTTAGCTATGGTAAACAAGAAAACGTGTATGTTTTACTTTAAAATATACTTCACCTTAAAATATACGATAATATTTCGTGTTAAGCATTCGTAATATGCGAGAATTGCAATGAAATGTACACCGTGCTCGCATTAGGGAGACGACATTCATGCTACTGTGTATAACGGCTTTGTTTAACACGACCTTAAATATCTCGCACGTTACTTTTAAGAAACCCTTAAAATTTCACATCGTCTTTTTAATTGCTAAACAGATTTGTGGCCCGTTCTGAATATTTATATTCGCAAGTAGTTTAGTGTTGTTACGGCATTATCAATAAGCAGTAAGAAGTTCACGTTTGATTTAAGTTATGAAAGCCTATTATGGCAAGCAAAAATTACTATATTACACATTCGGAGTGTATTATAAGATATGTTAATTTAATATCCAAATTGAATTCATCACGCAATATGTCATGTCATGTGAGTTCAAGGTGACTTAATAAATAAAAACGTGTATTTATATTTTTGAGTGGCATGCGTGCGAACAGCCTACCTACCACTAGTATCATTGGAACATACATTAAAAGAGCGAAAATGTTCCGCGGCAGGTACGAATACGCGCGACCAACGAGAGCACTCATTAAGGTCGCACTGCTGCTAGAGTTGGGAATTATAGTTCACTGGTATCAGCGCGTTTTAGTTCACCTCTCCAGTTTCCACGGTGGATTATTTCGATTTTTAAAGTTGTCATTTTTCAGTTTGTGCGATTATTTGGGATTTCGGCGAGTTTTGGATAACTATTACCCGTTCTATACAAAATTCGTACGTCGTGAGAAATTATTAAGGTTGAACGAAACGTTTTTATTATTTTAATGATCCTCTAATTTATCAATTTTATCCAATATAACAACTATTTTGCCGCGCTTAAGCATAGCTTTCCATGAAGAATCATTAGAGCAATCTTAATATACAATGGAACAAAGGAACGTTTTGATACAGATTTTGGGTTAAAACTTGTACCTTTCTAAGGTAATAATGTATAAACCACACAGTTTCAAAGCGTGTTAAAGTAAACAATTGACTACCATGAATAAACTAGTTCGTGTTTGGGATAGCTCTCGTTAACTAATTCATTCCCGAATTACACAACACTAAACCCTTCCACGACTGAACATTTAACCGTGGAAAAATGTACACAGCTGCCGAATAAACCATAATTTATATCTACTCCGGCCGGGCGACCTACAACGCGAACTTTATTTTAATGTATAGAATTTATGGCCTAGGTTTAATCAACTTTTTACTTTCGTTTTATGTTTCCTTTGATTCCGGTCGTTTGAACTGCGCATGCCGAAAATAATCAGGTTGAATGTTATTCATAAAATACTTATTGGGGTTGTAAATAGGATGTATTACACGCGCACGGTGTGATATAAAAAGGATTTATTAGTGCGTGTTAAGATTGCAAAATATACATACCTATATATTTAAGTATTCGTGTTCTGTAAAAGAAAATCTTGCAGAACTCCCGCCTCTTATTATGAACTCTTATTTTGTAGCTTCTGCATAATATTTCATTATATTAATTTTTCTACATAAATAAGACTGTCGACAATTTTATGGCTCGTTCAAGTTTATTCTATATTGGCCTAATTGTAATATGTGCAAAGAAAGCCATATTACATGTTACAATATTAATGTCTCGTTTCTTATTTTTCCAAAAATAAAAGAAAATTTAATTGCCTTTTGTTGTTTTATAAATATAATAAAGTATTAAAATAATAATGTCATATGTTATTAGAATACTTAAACTAACTAATTGGGCCTAGCCTGTAATGTTATACGTTTTTACTAAATAAATAAATTAATTAATTAATAAAGACGTCAATTATATCGTCGTTTGTATTTCACTTGTATCATTTCTAATCGTATTGTGACTGCAGTGTATTGTTATAGTGTATCTATTGAAGTTTTAATTAATTTGATATACGAATGGCATTCCCATATACAAAAAGGATAACCTTGTGTGTCAATAAACATATGACATATACTAAGCAGGACGTGCATGCGTTGACTATAATATTTTGTGCTGTATATCCAGCATATTAAATACACAATATTCACACTACAAATAATACAACAATTGGATAAGTGAGTTAGTACACTTGAATAGTACTTGATATTGCCAGAGGTAATGTCAAGTAATAAAATTTCGGAAAGTCAATAAATACCAATATGCATTTTCCTGACATTCAAACTTAGTTAAAACAAGATACATGTAAATAAAGATTTTATAGTATATATTGAACTTCAAATATATATATACATATTAAATGCACTGTAAACTGATTTCACTTGTTAGGTTCGTCATTATTAACAACATTTATCGGCTCTCATATTGGCCATGGCTAGGTGCTCATAATGAAAACGGTAAAGATGATCATTCCCAAGTAGCCAAGCGAGAGTTGACAGACTTAGTGCGCCGTAAAAAATATTAGGGAGGCTCAGGCATGCAGATTATTCCGGCAAGTTTTCTTTCGGCCTTATTGGGAGCGATATTAAATTCTCATAAACACATAAAACTTCGTAAAATCATAGGGGCGTCCCGGGAAATCGAACTTGGATTCGAAACAACTAGAGTATAACAGTACATACATATATCATAGTTGTAAATACGATTCAGAAATAACAATGAAAACTTGATTTTTATCTGAGGTCGTTTCCAATTCTAGAGCGTTGCTTCACCTTCGCAAGATTGGACATCTCGTAAGCGGGTATGTTCTGCCTTTATCGTGCATCTACACACTTAAGCCATATCAGACTAGAAATTCTTTACGAAAAATTACGAAAGCTTAGAAGTTGAATGTCCGTAAAATCACTATGAGTGGGGAAAGCGATGCTCATGAAGCAGTAATATATACGCTCATGTACAATCACTCGCACCGGCGAGCGAAAAGCTAATATATACATATAATTCATTATTACGTTACGTTAATAATTACGTTACGTTACAGGTACCTTTATAAATCACAGGTGCGCAGTTTGTGATACGCTATTGCTGTACTTTTTTTTTTTTTTTTCATGGGGAAATCCTTCATGGATACCACTGCGCCACGGGGAGACGCAGACGGTTATGCCGGACTCCTACCGGCTAAAACC
>DWFY01000317.1:0-10545 GCA_018246875.1 Creonpyge creon creon | reverse complement strand
AGTTATTTAAACATATCATTAGGTATCAGCTGGTTTTTAAGTACATGAAACTTAATTTTCACTCACATTTTCTAGCAATTAATTGTCATTGTTAATTTTATAAACATTTTCTGGCTGGTGTTTATTATGAAAAATAAATTTATTTTTTGATACGTTATGGAGGTTACGTTTCCTTAAATATATATACGTCCTTATCATTTGTTTCATTTGCTTATTCTTAATTTTTTCTAAAAAGAACGGAGAGTAGCATCTAATTAAAACATTTCTAAGGTGGGTTCGCTTATTCCTCAGCATTTCTTACTTATGTTTGTTGACTAAGTCCCTGACTCACAATTTACATACCGGCTAAACAATGCATCAATATGGAAAAAATTCGAGAGCGTATTTCGTCTCTCTTTCATAAGCTCTTTATTTCATCCACGGCTTTCTTGACGGCATTATTCAAATCATAATCCTAGCTACAATCCTTGATATTAAAAAAGGAATTGTGATGCGAGAAACATAAAACACATTAGGGTTCCGCTCGTTTCGATTTCTATTCATCAACAACGTTTGAATTCTCACCTCATGCTTTTCACGGTGTTCAACATTTGTAACATAGACTTTTAATTCGCGTTTATTTTGCATATTACATTTTATTTTTATTCATAAGGTTGAGTAAATTGCTTTGACTTATTCTTCACACTCATTCTGACGTGTTTTGGGTATTATGACCTGTTCAGTAGTCAATACAATGCAAAGACATTTTTACATCTATTCAATTTCAAATGTAACTAAAATATTTACTAATATCGATCACAATAGCGTTTCTACCCCTAAGTACCGAGTTGAAACGACTGATGTTTTAGTTATTCTGTCAAACACGAACACGATAGGAACACAAATCTTCAAATTGATAACATAAACTTAAAATAAGCTTTAAAAGAAAGATTTAAATGAAATAAAACAACAGACGAACGATGTTATATGTTCATGAGCAAAACAAACAATAACGGTAATTAAATCGTAAATGTAATGCCTAAAAGATCGCTTTCGCATCGATGTTGCAATCGAATTTGTTACTATCTATAAAGCCATCTAGTGAAATACAAAGGAATAGTACTATTAGTGACATTATCTAGTCAAAGGTCAGCAAGAAACGGTCCCTTATAATCTAACATTGAAATCCAATACACTTGAGTTGGCTCTTTGGTTTAATATCTTACATCATTTCCATGTACAGCAAATCGTAATTTTGCATTTGACTTAGCGAGTCATTGATATATTACCTTCCACCCTGCGGTGCCTCCTGCGGTTTTCCCTTTACCGTCTCCCTTGGGAGTATAGTTGAGATATTCAAACAACTTTGTAGCTTTTATGTTAGTCCAATCCTATTTCCATATGCGAAATTTTAAGTAGATTTATCAGCGTTGGTTTTGGGTAACGTTTTTTACGCAGACCATATTGTTTTTGGGACTTTCGCAACATTAAAATGTATTAGTTTATTCGGTTCGTTTCGCTTATATGTAACCATTGGGGATTCCTAAATTATAAACTTAACGTTTAAATTAAAATTAACTTTTGGTTGAATTGTTTTTGGCATACTACTTATAAGTTCAATTACGGTATTCTGCGTAATACTAATTCTAAATAATTATAAAGTACCAATTAAAGATTTACAGTAATTAAGATAACGTGAGGATATTCATTTAGAAATAAGTAAATTATTATACTTTAATTAGGATATTTTCATTGTTCGGATGTTCATAAGTACTAAGTTCTATATGTAAAGTATTTTCTTAGTCCCTCTGTTTGTTATTTTTCAATCGTTAATAAACATACAAGTATCCCACAAACATCACGCGTAAACAAATTCAAACTGTGTTAAAGTCGTGCAACACACGCTGTCTAGACCATTTTATTCACTTTACGACTTTAATAAGTGAGACAGACGATGATGTCAATATAAAGTGACGGATCTGGTTATCGCTCGGTGTCACCTCGGTAGCAGTTACCCGGACTATCGTGCACTTATCAATTTGTAAATAAGGCTCGACGGGATTTTATTAACTGGAAGGCTGTAATGGATTACGATTCAAACACACGTGGGCCTTGATAGGGCATGATGGATGGTTCCTTATCAATTTGTTACGGGTCTGTCGGGCACTGGGGATGTAGGTGATGTTTTGACGCCTGTCATCCTGTTTCGTGGTGATAAAAATATCATTACTGTTGTTAGAAAAAGTTTAAAAGAATAATGGTGTCTTTTATAATGAGAAGCGATCTCTATTCACCTGTCTTTTATATCGAAAAGCGAGCACCTTCTAATAAGAATTAATGTTTTATGCTAGGTGAATCAATGCTTAAGATTCTCTATTACATCAGTTCTTTACATTTATTATCTGCTGCTTTGTCCGTTGAAGTTAATTAATTACCTTAATTACCGCGAATCCTAAAAAAACTACACTATGTAATAGAAATCACATTGTTTATAAATATTTTTCTTATACATTCACGTCACTTTCAAACAAAAATAAACGGTAAAGATTTATAATGGAATTGACCAAAACTAAACCCGATATCGAAAAGTAAATATGCATGAGCGAGTACTCTTAAGTTTCATATTTTTATTTCCGAAATTCATTGTTATTACCAACATTAATAATAACATCTTAACATCTAGGGACTAATCACACATGATCATACGGTCCCAAGCGGGGCAGAGCTGATACCAGACAACTGATAAACATACGTACATAAATTTCTAAATTCGTACTTATATAAATAATTTTACACCCACACGCAGAACAAACACTCGTGTTCGTAACATAAATATTTGCCCTGGGTGAGAATCGTACCTACGGCCTCAGGCTCGGAATTACTTAGCAGTTGTGATCACTCACCACTACACCCAGAAAGTTTGATTGATTCAGTGAATTGATTTTTAATAACAATCTTTTCATTCAATATTGGAAGACGGTATTAAATATTCGTTCATTAAATTATGCATTAAATATTTTTAGGGAGAGAATGAGTGGACGAGCGAATTAATGAATTAAATCCATTTTCCGATATTTAATTATAAATTTACTTGATATAACGTTTTTTGAGATCGTTGTTTAGCAAAGATCGACACGCATTATGTAAAAATACATTATGTATATTATCTAGATTACATTTCACATTCCAAAGCAAATTCTTTTAGCTGTAACCTAATAGATACGTCTATTAGCATTCTCGTGCGAGGAAGCAACACGATCTGACAATAGGTATCTTGTTTTAATGGAATTATATGAGATAATGTAGGTTTTTCTCACGGCACACACATACTTATATTATATACAAATACATGAGCATTCACATGTAAACATGTACATACACATATAGACATACATAGACATATATACTCTGTTGCTTCTCTCAAATGTGATTACCTCCGGCTGAGTGCACAAAGAGAGAAAGAGATTTGATCATTCACGTGTTGAAAACCTGTAGCCAACACTTCGGGGTGAGTTATTCCTTTTATAATGGCACCGACAGAATCGGCTTACCCCTCTTAATGAAATGAGTGAGGTACTGCTGCGCCTTAGGAGAGATTATGAAGGACTCTAAAGTGCGCAAGTTTCTCCACGATGTATTTCTGTATTTCTGTGATATTTATCTAAAAAACGAACACAACTAATAAAGTACGAATGTAGCAGCAGCACCTCAGGCTGTAAGGTTAGATATATTTGGCACTTGCTGCTCTCTACCTGCCCCATAAGAAATCTGACAATATAATAGACCTAACATCACGCCTGTAATCCCCGAAGAGGTGGCAGAGGAGTGTAGTACACTCCCACTTTTCACCAGTTACGTTCACGTCCCAATTCGGAATAGGTGGTGAGTCTATTGTCATACACCGGGCAAAAATCCAGACTCCGAGCCACTACTAGAAAATCTAAGTTATAAAAATCCAATAGTACCCGACCGGGGATTTGAACCCAGGACTTCTCGATCGGTCGTCGCGCTTGCGACTAACACTATCAACGAGGCTGACAAACAATATAATAATAATAACAGTAACAATAATATCGCAAGGTTTTTAAGCAATTTATACACCAGAGATAATCGTATTTGTCACCTTTAAATATTCATATATTAAAAAAGCATGAATATTGTATTAACATAAAATAATGTTGGAATTATACATGTTATCTTCATATTAGGACAAACAAATAACTCTACAAAGAATCCTTTCCTAAGACGTTTCCGTGTACACATGTACATATACACATGGATGGTACCAGCCCTAAACCTTAAAAGCATTTATCGTTGGAAACAGGTATTTCGAGATCCATGCGCCTCAATGAAGATATCTAAGTCTGCACCACTTAATTACTCGAAACCAAATATAAATCTTGGTATACACAGCGAAATTGTTAACAATCTTCGTGTCTACCCAAAGGATTGTGGACTCTACAGCTTGGATATTATAATGAAAATGAGACTTGAATGTGAAGTCTATTCAACTTCTTGCTACGGTTTTCTGTTAGTCCAATAATTACCACGGGTGTCTTTAAATCCTGATCAGGACAGGTTCATTGGGCTGGCTTGTATTAGATTATATTATCGTTGAAATTTATTTTCCTTGGAATTCAACTTACGTAGCTCAATTTGGGGGACATGGTTGTCTCTCCGCCAGGTTCGACTTATGTCAGTGATAGCAAACGATAATTCGATAATTTGTAGGCTCTGTATCAAACTATTAAGAATAATATGACGTATGAGGTAAGTTAATGATTTTATTTAATAAGATTTAATATACGTGACCCATGTTCGTAATTATATTTGAAAACATAAATTATCTTGACCCTATCTACAAAGGAACATCAATACTTTTAGCCAAAATGCTCTTTTCAAAAATTGACTAATATTTATATTTAACTATTATTTTTTAAGATTAGAGCAACATTTTTAATAAATATGAATGTAATAAAATACACCAATAATAAGCTTACATTAATCTGCTATAAATTAATTCATAATAAATATAGCTTAATAACAATAATTACACTTCACGTTCATAGTCTCACGTTAATATACTTAGTCTTATGCCACATATCCCTCCCTAGAAAAGAAATAAAAATAATTATTCACATACCTACCCTATTGGGAACCAAACCCGGATCCTCTGCATATCAGAGCAATAGCAATGTACTGTACATGCCAAAAGATCATACACCGAAAACTACTTAAATAAAATACTATTTTCCTTAGAAATAAATCCAACAGTAGTTCTCCAGTGAGATATAAACTATGAGCGCATTAACAGATTAACAAGCTGCCTTACTCAATAACATCCCACGCACTGTGGATATCGTTAATTAAGCGATTACTAAGCTTTCGGCGAATAGTCGCTTACAGAAAGTGTCTATTGTCACGCAACATACGTTGTATTCACAAGCTCAAACCTGTAATAAATAACAATAACTCGAAACCTGGCTGATGCTCTATGATGATGAGTAACTGGTTAGCGCATCACTGTACCAAAAGTATTCAAATCGTTTTGACTTAATTGTACCTGCCGCGAATTAGTCAGCCTGCCTTAGCTTAGGCATTCACCTAAGGGCAGCAAGGAGTTTATTATAGCTTCGGAATATACTTTAGACACGAAATATCACGTAACGATATGTAATGTACGATGTATCATGCCAAGTAGAACTGTATCATGTCATGCCACTGTATTAAGAAGTCCATGAATAACATTGCATTAGAATACTTAGAACACGAAACAATACATTATACCATACGTTTCTCGATACTCGATAAAAACAACGTGCTCTCTCATCACTATTGCCTTTTTGTGAGAAATATCACGATAAAATAAATAATGGATGTAACGGAGCGAAATAAGACAATTGCATTTGAAATATCTTTTGGATAAAGTGTTTATTCTTTCGTTGTTTGTATTCCATTTGTTTCTGTTCGATAAATGAATGGGTCTCTCGTCTGTTTCTTCTTCGTATGAAGGGAAGATATTTTTAGTTGCGTTCAGTTTGCTTTTTATTTGACTGGATATTGATATTTTATTTATATGAAAATGTAAATCCATTTATAGCGAAACTCGAAACTTGTTATTCTTGAGCAATGAAGCATTTTAGAATATATGTATAGAGTGACAAAAATTCCTATCAATAATAGGAATTTAAGAATAATTTTCTGGACCACAACACTTTCTTTTCATCTTTAAAATGCGATTGTTCACCCTAAACCGTATCAGGAGTTATGCAATTCGCTGGCTTTAATAACATATTTCGATTATTTTCTTCGACAAACAGTGCATCTAAGAAATCATACGTAATTAAATCCGGCAGAGTTCGAAATACAATAAAACTATCGCGGGACTAAGTTTAAATTTGTGTAAAATATTCAGTGTCTTGACTGGGCGAATTTTCTTCGGAACTCCCACTGCTAACAAGAGAACTTTCAACAGAGCCAATACAAAAGGTGAATCAAACAATTTACAGTTCAAGCCCACTTTGTTCCGGGAGAAGAATAATATCGGAATAATTGAGGGCACAGCAGCTTTTGTAGAACGGAAATCGGAGGGGTTGTGTTTGAATTAGTAACATGCGTACATAGTTTCACTAGATACAGTGTGCCAGATGATAAATAAATTTGTGCAAACGATTCTAGCTCTAGTGGTAACAATGATAAATAACAATGTTTCGTGCAAGTCGTCAGATAAGACGTAGTATGTGTTAGTGAACTGATTCAATATTTGTACGCTTACAGACTCAAAGCTGATCAAATAACATTGTTGTATTAGGTCTTTTGGGAGCTCGATAGTTTTGTATGATATATACTATTATGATGCGGTTGTTGTACCTTCCGTTTCTAACGTCCACTGTGATCACCAGAACCTTCTTTTGTGGAAGTACGTCACCGAAAACAGCTGCGAAGATTACCATTCATGTTGTAAACACGAAAAATAGCTACAAAATGGTAAACGCTTCTTTCGCGCTATACTTCATAAAAAATGTAATGAGATTAAGAGAAAGTGAAATTAATGTAAATACTCGTGTATTTTACTATAAACATTTCAACGTCCAGCTAGTTTCTAAGAATAATATACGAAATTGTATTCCAAGAAAATTAAGTTTCTGTTTTATGTACGAGAACGAAAAGCAATTTAAAAAATAATTTCCTTAAATTAAATGACTATTCAAGAAACAAGTAGAAATATCACGATGTAGACAGAATAGAGCTGAAACTGAGAAATTTGAACGTTGCAATAAAAATGTGCGAGATGTAAAAGAAATGAATAAACGGATGAACATACAGACGGTGCTTTTAGCATTGAAAATTACTTGAAAATTGCTCACGTAGTATTGTCTTAAAAGCATTCCCATCCGAGACCCTCCCTGTTTTATCGAGTAGACATTCTGTTTCAATGCCTCCTCCGTACATATCAGTAAATTTAATTTCCGTATTATATTCTTACAGATTGGGTTCTTGACGTCACGAAGGATTTCGCGTAGCTGGCTGTCGATACAACAAGCGAAATTGGTCGTAATTTTCACTGCGATAGAACTGAAAATCAATTTCCCATTTTAATCCTCGGGAAATTTGAATGAAGTTGGAAACATGGCTTAATATATTTTATTCATTAGCAACAAATTTTTAATATACAAAAATATGAATTTTGAATAATACGCGTAGGCGATGTCGTTTGCTTTACGATTTTTATAACACAAAAATGTACAGTTTAGATACAAGTTTTTTGGAAAGCTTAATACATGGAATAATACTGCGATCATGATTTCTTACGAAACTATCTTAGAAAATCATTCCAAAAGTAGGTAAAAGTTAAATAAGGTTAAATATCTTACCAATCCATTAAACAAAATATATTTCAGATACATAATGTTCGTCGGGTAAAAACTGATCAACAAAGAATCAAAGCTCAAATTGTTGGAAAGCAGACACATCTATTGATAAAGCATCTACCTGGCGGAGTGGATCCGTAATATATCCGTTCATAACTGGAAATATATCATCCATCAATGTGTCAGCGACTGAGTAGGGACTGGGTGAGTAAAAAAATTGACGTCCCTGCTTCGCTGTGACAATTTGCTTCGGTTAGAACGGATGACAGAGAATCAGTTGCAAATAATACATTTTCGTATAAAACGTCTGTCCGTGTGTCAGTCAGTTGCCTGTTGTATTTCCACGCGGTTTAACATTCCCGTCTTTTCTGTATACTCGCATATTTGTCGCGTTCTCTTCGGTTCTATAGACGTTTCATAAAAATTTGTTCCTCATTATTCTTTGCTGTCATAAATTATATTTCAACGAAATTAATGTTTTATACGATTCGTGAAGCTCAATGGTAAAAAAATTCAGTAGATATATTACAAATAAAAAGTTAATATTTATACGTTTAATGTTTTTATGTATGTGTGTATTGTATAATTTTAAGTTTATAAGTAATATCAAGTATATACGATAATGTAATACTACGTATATTAGAATGATATTGACTACATTAACTAAGCTTGCCTAAAGCCTGGTTGTACAAGTAGTCACAAGCGTGGCTACCGATCGAGAGGTCCTGGGTTCGATTCCCGGGTCGGGTACTATTGGTTTTATTTAACTTGAAATTTCTAGTAGCGGCTCAGAGTCTTTACTTGTAACCAATGTATGGAAATAGGCTCATCTCCAATTCCATAGAGAGACAAAAAGGTAACGGGCGATACATTGTGGTGTACTAAACTGCTCTGCCTACCTCTCCGGGGATTATAGGCGGAATGTTACGTTTCTTCTCTAAAGAACTGTACTTCAAATTTTTATTTTCCTATCTAAGCGACTTTCAACACTAATGATGGTAGCATTTCTATTTGAATTAACATTTGAAACAAGAGGGATAATGAAACCAATGAAGATGTCCCTACACGTTAATGAAGGCATTATACCAAAAAGTGTAGAAAGACTACTTACTGAATAAGTAAGCTAATCTTACCACAACCGAAGGCAATATAATATTTTAAACCTCACTACGCATGTTAAGTCGGTTTAAGAGCTTTTACGAACTAAAGCGTCCACTTGAAGGGAAAGAAGCACCATAGCCTCATAAATTATACTTAAATAGATACTAGTTAGTTCAAGTGCTGGGGAGTTGAACAGGTGGATAAATTATAATCTCTTATTTTATTTGACTTAAAAGTAACGGAAGCTTTTATTAGGCGAGTCGAAATCTCAAAAGCACTTCGTCTGTTCGGATTTAATGCATACAGTCGTTTATTAACCACTAAATACATAGTAGCTATAGATGACCGCCATGTTGCATCAAAAATCATATTCCTTAAGACATTTTGTTCAACGCATAGTATTTTTTCAAGGCTATATTTAATCTCTTAAGATACCTAACCCTTATTTCAATAACGAATAACTTAAAAACTGTAACGCTCAACTTCTTTCGCAGGACGCTTTGAGACTCAATCGGGGAATCGGATTAAGTCTAAAAAAAATAATGCACCAACAAATAAATGCTGAATAAAATACATAGAATACACCAAAACTATTGACGTTAATCCATCGAAAAAGATTTTCGATGATTTTATTAAAATAATTATGAAAAGGAACATAAGAATCGATGGTCCTGACAATAAAAATATCGCACAAGGACCCTAAATGTAAGGATGCTCGACAGTGTGATAGCCAAGTTCCTTGAGAACATCGCACCATATATTTAAACGAATTGTAACTTATTTAAACATTACTGCTAATGTATTAAAATCAGTAGCCTGAGTTTGAGATTTTTATGTAAAATTTTATATAATTATTTATTGTAATAGAACTGCAGCGGTCTATAAAAATGGAAAAGTCGAAATTTGTTAAAAGAAAAATATTTTTTTTGTGTAACAATTATATACAAAACAAACCGTATACAACGTCTTTTTACGAGAAAAAAGTAGTAAATGAACAAGTAACAATCCCAAGTGTCCGCTGCAGCCAATGGACATACGAACAAACGAACTTAAACAGGATGGTTTGTGTTGTTTAATATATTATGTAAGAATATTAGTCAGTATAAATGAATAACAGGAACATATAAATGGCATATTATTAAATGTTAGCATGCGTCCAGTTAGCGTCATTTAGTATCTGCCCTATTTGAAGGTGGTCACAGAGACATCGCAACTTCTGAGGACTGAGATGGATGGCTTGGCATCGGTAATTACATTCTTAAGGTCGTAACATGAATTATTTTAGTAACATCTGGTAGAAAAAAGTATAACTGTGGCACTGACTCGAATGAATAGCATCCATATTATTCTATCACATCACCTAATCGTCACCTGCCTTATCGCAAGTAGAATTCAATGACAGTTATAAATAATGGTAGATAATAAGAAATATATTTTCGCATGGAAATAATTAAAACACTTTGAAAACTTGGCTCATTTTTTACACTGGTATTATTACGAGACATTTATAATGCACAAATACGTACAAAAAGGGACTAAACCCATAACCCTGGGACGGTGGGCGCGCTTATTCCTGCAGGCCCATTCATATGAG
>DWFY01000316.1:0-10556 GCA_018246875.1 Creonpyge creon creon | reverse complement strand
ATCGATAACTGAAACGGGTTCCATCATTCATGTTCGTCTGTTCAACACATATATAACTAATTCGATGGTCGTCGATAACAATTAATAATCAACGTACAAAAATAGCTGTGACCACTATTAGCTTACTATGTTCCACTACGTGCTACGAGTACAATTATCTTATTTTAACAGCCTTATACTAAAATTTTAACGTAAACAAATAACTCGTAAGTAACGCATATACGTATCATACATTGTTTTGATGGTGAGCTGTCTATACCAGCGTATGCACGCCGAATCATTCTACAAGATGGAGCACTTCTATATTACCGGACATGAAATTGGTGTTATCAAACTAAGCCCCTGTAAGATCCAAAAACTATGGGCTGCTCTTATCAATGCTGGTGATAATCAATATTCGATCCTGATTTTCCTGTATCTATCCTGATCTATAGGTGTTAATGTATGGAATATCTGTTTTATCTGTTATAATGACCAGATGCTGTTTTGATCTTACAGGTAACAATGGCGATGGTCCATTAAAATACCTAAATTTCGTCCTCACTTTTACTTAACAATGTTCGCTTGCCAATGGTTTGGGAGCCGTGTAAAACAGTATGAAAGTTAAATAAACAGTGACAAGGAAACTAACAATAATTAATCCACTTAAACTAAGAAACTTACAACTAGTATTTATGTGTTTTGTTATTTTATACTTTTTTTGTATTTTTGTGTTTTGTATTTTTTTTGTATTTTTCTTTTGTATTTTTTTTGTGTTTATATCTTTGTATTTTTTTTTCGGTATTTTGTATTTTATATTTTTTTCGGTATTTTGTATTTTATATTTTTTTCTTATTTTATATTTTTTTACCTTATATAACTACACACCAATTAAACCAATGTAACAACAACTACCTAAATAACCAGTTATCTTGTGCTTACTTCCACTTATCATAGGTTACAAGTACTTAGTGTTAAACATCTAACAAAAACTTCAACTATTTAATACGAAAGACACGTCGATGAGCATATCTACATAGTACATAATATTATATCACCTTTAATAATGCAACTGTCTTAAGCATCCGATTACGTCTCAACTTGACTTTCTATATTAATTTTGGATAAATATTCTTTTTTATTCACTGAATGCAGTCCTAAAGTGTACTTAAAAATATATTTTCCAAGAACACATCTCGAAACGTAAACAGTATACAATTGGATGGTTTTCAAATCCTTTAAAAAGCGTTCCAATATTCCTTACACAGATGGATAATTTTAATATTCATTAGCTACAGTAACAATTAATTTATGCGCGATAGCTTGGCATCCGGTTAAAACTTTGTTCAGATAAAAACAAACAACTATTACCCATTATGCTCATCACGCTTTTTTATGCAAGTAAGAGCAATATAATGTTCGAACTCTATGAAATGAAACTTTAGTAATTGTATGTATTTTCGACGTGATTACGAAAGCTATTAACTTTTTCCTATTGAGATGTTCGCTTTTTTTCCTGGGTTTAAAATGCTTCTATTTGAACACCGTTTTAAAACACTACATATCGAGTCATTGATTGTACATTGATTATATGAAAGATTATATGTAATGCATTATTTGCTTAGCATAGCAAATGATACGGTAATACGCCATGTCTACCACTGGCAGCATGACGCCACTAAGACATTTACATCCTGGGTACAGACAGCGGTGAATACCCTTTTTTATACACTAATTATAAAAACAACAACAACATAATTATAATTCCGATAGGATTGAACTGTGTGAATACAAATTATATCTTGTGTTCTTGGAAACGAAGAATTAATACACACGTTACTAAACACCCTCTGACTCCTCCTATATCTAGTACCTATACCGTAGACGTAATCTATATAAACCCGCTCGGGGCTACCCTAAGACTTAACTATTCGACTTTCTTGTGACACGCCTTTGATTCTATATTTACAAGTTCCCTTACCTTATTCTAACACATAATTAATTCTAAAAGTGATAGATCCTATTTCACCAAGAAATTTAACATTCTAAAGATCTTATTCCATATCCACCTGTCTATTGTACGGCAATACGATGGCATTTAAGGACGGCACATTGTTCAAAACATCGTCGTTATTGGATTCGATTTGACATAATATAGTAAATGTGTGAATGGTTTCTGTGATATAGCTAAGATATTTCGTTCAAATCCACTCATGCTCTCTAGCTCTTGTTATAACAATGTTGTGCTCGCCTGTATTATAACTTTTCAAAAAATTTTTTGGTGAAATCGATCATCTGCTTCCTACGTATAACCTAATCTACGATGAATATGGGACGGGCATCCAACACAATAATTAACTGGGAAATATATTTGAGAGTAGACAGATGGATGTATTTTCAAATTACAACAATTATTACGAAATTTGACTGAACAATTCCAAGGACACTTGGAGGAACCACTGAGTCTAGTAGATGTCTGTGAGATATAGGAATCATTCATTGCCGGTCAAGCTCACCAACCATAGATCGTAGCCGGAGGGAGACAAAACGAGCTGTACGTGCTTCGTCCACTATTCGCAAACACCTCAATCGTAGCATAATCTAAGGAAGTTTCAGTTTGCTCATCAATCCCAGGTATTAGGGCGGCTTTCACTGGTCAGTTACACTTACGGACTTTTTTTAACAGTATTACGCTTAGTTTCGATTTAAGGTGAGACTCCATTTAATTTAGTCAAATTTTATAATAATTCTATCGGGCTATCAGTTTTACACTACGTCTACTCTATTTTCTCGTGAGTTTCAATTAATGTTTCCCGTATGTTAGATGCCGCTTGAAAAACGTATGCTAATGAATTACAAATATTGCGCGAGAAATAAGAAGACATATTACGATAAGTGTTTGAATATACGAAGACAATTTTAAAATGAACTATTTCGGATAAAAGTTCACATAAATGTAAGCAGACGATAGTTAACTAAGCTGATCTAACGTAGCTTAGTGACATAAGAACGAACCTATTTATCTACCATACCTTTTATAGATACTAAATAATGCACTTATTGAATAATAAACAATATTTCAAAGATTTTAAAAGTATCGCATTAAAGTACTTGAAGAGCAAAAAAAAGCTGACCGAATTACTAACATACAACTTACGACTACACATAGTATGCCTATGTCCTTTGCTTACCTAATAAATCACTTGCAACGCCTGAATATTTCTACCAAAATTTACACATGTTACACTTGTTTTACATGTAGTGTTACATTTAAAGATTACACATAAGATTACATGTTAAGATTATATTGGATATTTAGTAAATGAATAGGGACATCTACAATGTATGTGTTACTGCTGAATTGTACTAAAGAATAAGTTTAAGGGAAAAAAAGTTGATGAATAACGAATTTAGATATGAAGCTTACACCATAACGAATACAAAACTTAAACAGAACAAAACCGCTTATGCCGCACTTTGTTAACTTTGTGTCTTGCTAGTAACAAAGTCACAAATCGCAGCATAAGGTCAGTGGCCCCGCCCCGCCACCAACGGTGATTACCAACCATCGTGAAGAGGTAGCCGACCACGCAGGGTGCTAGATGGTAAACGCTGCCTGCGACAAATGCATTGCAAACGTCTCGCACTGTAATGCCGAGTTTTAGTTTGCCGCTGGCCTACCACCTCCCAGGTATTAGATCTTACACCTTCATTACACGAATGAGAAACCTCCCCGCTAACAAGTCTATGGGCATTATTATTATTTGTCTGAAACATTTTTAAATCTGTAAATGAAGTGACCTGTCTGTTTAGTTTTTCTGAGTCATACGAATGTTATCACTTGCTCTATTCAGTGATATTCAGCAGTACAATACACTGTATTAACCTGTATACTTTTACCAGATACCCGTTTAATGAAATGAAATGATTGTCTTTCACTTGCAACAACCTGACTTGTAAATGATTTTTCAAAAGCTAAATCTGATATTATTAGAGCAGGTGTTAGAAGTTTATTTATTAGTTTAAGAAAATATTACGAAAATTGAGATTTCAAATAACAGAGGTGTATATCGATATTGAGGTTATAGTTTGTTGATGTCCATTATAGTGATATCGCATTTGATGTTTACCTCATGTTATTATACAGAATGAAAAGTACTTTTCCAATGAGTAAAATTACAAGAATTGTTCAATAAAATATTGCAAAGTCGGTTTAGTTTTGTGTGTTTCCTATGTATTAAGGTGTGAAATAGAAAAGCAAGTGAAATATCAGATAAAGATGAACTTGAAGAATGTGACAGTGTATATTGTTTTCTAAAAACCGATTATTAAGCCCTAATTAGTATAAGTAGTAGTCCAATGCAAACTATTGGGTAAGTTTCTACTTTCTAACATAGTGCATATCGATCTTTAGTTTCTTTCACTTAATCCTATTATACCACTTATTAAAACCACGGTTAAATACGTCGTACTAAACTAACACATCTTATACCTAACTATTACTACGAATTTTACTAATCCAATCAACAGCGATTTTACTATGATTACACAGACACAGATGACTAAAATTACCTAGTACATATCGGTGAGCAAACAATAACAAAACTAAAGAACCGCTTATGCCGTACTTTGTTAACTTTGTGTCTTGCTAGTAACAAAGTCACAAATCGCAGCATAAGGTCGGTGGCCCCGCCCCGCCACCGACGGTGGGCTCCAGCCACACAGGAGCAGCTAAGTAGGCAGCTAGCTGAGTGGTAAACGCTGCCTGCGATTTGAATAATCTGGCAAACACCTCTATATCATCCAATGAGGTCTCAATTCGCCTACACTTAGCTGTCCCCAGGTATAAGATGACTGACCTCTAGAGAATGCGAGCCCTCCCCGACTAGAGCAGAATAGAAATCCATAATTTGAAAATAGCCGTAAAAATGCAACCTATCTGCAACACACTACATGTTTTCAATATATAATTTGGAATCATCAAAGGAATGAGCAGTTGTTTCACATTTTTGATTTAGTAAAACTCTATAGTAAAGTTAATGACGAAAGAGCGAAAATAAAATAGAAGACGAGTCAAGAATATTTTAAAGATACAAAATTATAACTTATCAAATATGTATCAAAAATGTTTAGTACTACATAGGCATTTAATGAAGTTCATATGAACCAAATAGAAACTGGATAAAGCTATAAAACATTTTGTCTAGGCTTTCAAAATATTAATGATGACCAAAATATTAACGAGAACTATTTAGTTAAATTCAGTTCTTAAGAAGCCAAGAAAAAACGCAGACTTTAATTTTAAGCGATTAACGGAGTAATTAATCAAGGGCTTCGAAATGTATCGTTGACAGTTCATAGAAAATACAATGTACATTTGCTTAATTATTAGCCGAATTTTACATAAGCTAAAATATTAAATTTGTTGTTCTTTGAAACGCACCTACCTAATTTCCTCCTTATTTATGGAATCCATTAAAAGGAAATCCTTAAGCTAATACTGAAATTATGTTTACACATAACTTATTTTATTACTACTTTGCGACTGACTGAAAATTTAGTTATACACCCGTAGATTAAAGACACCTTTCTAATTTCTATTTTTACTACTGATTGAACAAACTCCTTATCTTCTTAAGTATGTTATAATTATACAAGCAGGACTTACTAAACCTATGTAAAATATTCGTAGTACATGGGCCAAAATTAATGACAGACAAAACAATAAAAATAAAATACCGCTTATACTGTACTATGTTTACTTTGTTACTGGTACGTAACAAAGTAACAACGCACAGTATAAAGTCGGTGGCCCCGCCCCGCCACCGACGGTGGGCTCCAGCCACACAGGGGTAGCTAAGTACGCATTTAGCTAGATAGTAAACGCTACCCGCGACTTGAATAATTTGGCAAACACCTCTATAACATCCAATAAGGTCTTAGTTCGCCGTTATTCAACTACCCCCAGGTATAAGTTGACTAACCTCTAGAGAACGCGAACCCTCCCCGATATGAGTAATATAAACAAACATTTATGAAAAAACTCAAAAATGTCATAAAATTACGCAATATATTAATTTTAAACTGTCTATAAATAAACGTTTGGATTTACATTTACGATTAGACAAATTCTATAGTTTACGTGTTGCAGTCCACGAACGAATATATTAGTTAAGAGAAGAGAAAATGTTCAAATTATGTGGCAGAGCTGGGTGAGTCGATGCCTGAGTCTGCATTTAAAAATCCTGACCACGTCTCGTGAACTGCAAATACTTCCATTTGAAACATCTTCACATTCGATTTCTATGTAATGTTGCTCTTTTACCTTTTCGAATTTGTAGTTTCACACCCCGAATTTTAATCATTCCCAAGAAATACATATTTATTTTGTCCATGTCTCCGAAAAATATCGCATTTTATCAGGTTTAATATTACCACGCTCCGAAATTCTCTTTTAAATGTTTAAATAACTTCTCACGTTTAAATCGATTGTTTGCTATCACACAGCTTCGTCAAATTCAATAGTAATGTATTTCACAGTAACTATAAGTAAAGTTATAACTTTTTTAGTTACATATTGGTAGTATCAGTCTTGACACTGGATACCACTCGATACGTAGTATTGAAATCGTGATGAATGATCTTTTTTACTGATTCTTTCCACTTTTCCACTTGAACTGCCTCACTGAATACGCCATAACTTTGAAATTCCATGTTTATGTTTCGTATCTTAGTTACGTATTAGATTAAACTTTCTTTTATTACAACATGTATCGTTTTTCGCTTACCCTTACACTACCTACTCTCAGATGTCTCATCTGTCTTTTTTAAGGCAATATCAGACCGACTTTTTGTTATATGTACAGTTTCCCTTACTTATTCCTAAATCATTTTAAATTCTATAGTCATATTTACATCTGAATTCCAGGGAATAGCAGATTCTATTAAATCTCCACATGTAGATATTCTTGCAAAATAAATATATAAGTAAAATCCATTTAAATACAAATGTTGCGAATATCAAGCATTTCATTTGACGCATCAAAAATAGTTTAGTTGACTATGGAGAACATTTTGATTGTTCTGATCAACAATCTATGCAACGAAATTTCTGATTAGTTTATCGGAAAACTCCTAAAGTTTATCGTTATAGTAATTAAGACAATACATAAAGTTTAAATACGTGAACATGCCGTAATTTATTTAAACACAGTAAAATTTATCATACAATTTTAAATAGTTTCCAAATTACTTTATTGGAAACATATTCAAGCCATGACCCGCTAGCAGTGGAACAACTCTTCGTTTTTCCTAAGTTATTCATTTATTTCATTATGTGCATGTTTTTTCTTTTATACCAGACTGTTTTTAATTTTTTGTAGTTTTAAAAGCCAAGAATTTCTCCAATATCTAATTGATAATTTCTCTGTTCTATAAATGTCCGATTTTGTTGACATTTACTTTAGGTTAAGTTTAACCTATGCTCTAATAAGGTGTTGTACTAACAATAGTCGGTTTAGTCATAGTATTTTCTTCGTAACGTACGCAAACTTAACATCACGCCTGTAGCCTCCGAAGCGGTACGCAGAGAAGTGTAATATTTCTTAAAACAACTATTATGATTTCTAATACGTCGATTTTAACATACCGTTCACATTCCAAAAGAATAATTTTAGTAATTAATACGTGGCGACCAGAATTTTATTACGATTATGTTTAAGAAGTACTTAATGTACATGTGAGAAATGTTTTTTTGTATTTATAAATAATCCGTACATCAATACCGACCATATTTTTTTTAAATTATAACTTCCACTGCTCACATACTTAGGCACACCTATACATTTCATTTCTTATGAGTAGAACAGACAGAGGACTTAAGATCTGTTTCCGATACGATACGATAAGTCGAGATTTAGATGTTCATAAGATTGGTTATTACCAATTTTATTCCGCGAACGATTAAATGAAGCCGTCAACTGTACATTGATGTCGTTATGGAGGCTAATCTACTCCAGTGTGTAGCCGCGTTTGTTATAGGACCGGCTCGTTTTAAAGACCTATAGTACTCCGAGGCGACACACAGATGGACTTCTTTTCTACCGACAGTCGATTATAATAGCCCGTTATCCACATTACCGAAATAAATTCGGATTCCATTATTTATTCCGCAGGTGACAATTTACCGCAGTTTAGAACATCAAATATATTTCTGATATTTTTATAAGTATGCATATCTTGGTATCAACGATATGATACTACAAATGGAAGGTAATCATTTTCGACAATAAAATACGCGAACCAAGTGTAACGTGATTTGCATGAACCACTCATGCAAATCAGACCCGCTACTCCACTCTGGCCGGCCAGCTAAGGCAAGCAACAGAGGTGGCGATCCGTACTTCTGTATCCAGTTTAACTTATTGTCAGTTGTAAACTAGAGACTAAGAACAGGGCGCTGGGGAGTATTGAATCAAAATATCATAAGCGAATATAAAATAAGTATCTCGTAACAGAGATTTGAATTCCAAATCAAACTGAAGTCAACAAAAGATAGGGAAATATTCGAATTTCAACTACTGAAATTCTCATTTTGTCGTGAATCTCATATTCGTCGATCTCAATTGATCTATCTGTCGCCGTTTAAGCTTAACAGAATCTCCTAGCATTCCGCGATATGCTGTAACTGTCCAAATAAGCTAATTAGAGCACGTAGCGATAGCACGAAACACTGGCTCTCAGGTGTTGATTGTCAACAGTAGACAAAAATAAGCCGGATGTAATGGCCAACATTCCCTGAAGTTATTAGATTGGGAATTGTGAAAAGATCAAGAAAATAGTCGATTCTCGAACGCTTAAATCAAACTGTCATGTATACGTAGATTTGTTACGTAGCCTAATCTGTTCGAGTCTGTCGCCGCGTTTGTTATATGTGCGGCTCGATTTTATAACATATAATAATCCGTAGCGAGACATAAAAGGACTTAGTTGTTACCTACTGACAGTCGATTATAATAGCCTGTTATAATGGCTAAAATCCCCTTAAGCAAACTATGTGAAATAGACTCAAAATAAAATGCCGAAGCTAATACAAACTGGGCAGTGACAATTTCCCCGAATTGTATTTAAATGCATAAACGATATGGTAACAAATTATTTTTAAAAGCAAACATAACAAAAAAAACATTCCTTTTTTCTATTTTTTGTATCTCCAAATCAAAGACCAAAAACTAGAAAAAAGGAAAGGGACGAGGCCCCTAACCCGCCAGCGTCCGGTGATCCCCAACCAAACTTACGAGATCTCCCAAATACATTATCCCTAATATACGGGGATGGTGATAATGAGAATTTTTTTGATAGACCATTATAGAATGATTAATTTAAGTTTCATGTGGGATATACAATTATCAAAACGAAACGGTTTGGTTCCTCTTTTGTCATCCAGACGGTCAAGGATTAGTTCTTTGTCTTAGGTGAACAAACTTAATGTTTTGATTTCTATTATTTTATTTTAGACACAACATTGAATGGAGGTTACTTAATCTCCCTAATCTACATACTTTTACGCAACGGTAAAAGCTGCATAATTTGAAATTGATTGCAAAATGGCCATGTAGCAGTTATCGCCTAAATATCTACACTTCACATGTAGCCATAATAATAACTCGTGCTTAGCGCAAATGCCATCATGATGTAGTAGAGTACTTGGCCTTGGTTTGTCCTAAGAATAATTAACTTTCTTATTGTTTGTATCGTTTCTTTGTGTTAGGTGAACAAACTTAGTGTTTCGATTTTTTTGATTTTTTTATTTTAGACACAACATTGAGCGGAGGTTACTAAATCTCCCTAATCTACATACGATTATACAATGGAAAAGGCTGTATAATTGGAAGATTGTCTTAAAATTACAAAGTACCCGTTGTCGCCTAAATATCTACACTTCACATGTAGCCATAATAATAACTCGTGCTTAGCGCAAATGCCCTCATGAAGTAGTAGAGTACTTGGCCTTGGTAGTCCTAATAATAATTAACTTTCTTATTGTTTGTATCGTTTCTTTGTGTTAGGTGAACAAACTTCGTGTTTCGATTTTTTTTATTTTTTTATTTTAGACACAACATTGAGCGGAGGTTACTAAATCTCCCTAATCTACAAACGATTATACAACGGAAAAAGCTGCATAATTTGAAAATTATCGCAAAATGGCCATGTAGCAGTTAACGCCTAAATATCTACACTTCACATGTAGCCATAATAATAACTCGTGCTTAGCGCAAATGCCCTCATGATGTAGTAGAGTACTTGGCCTTGGTTTGTCCTAATAATAATTAACTTTCTTATTGTTTGTATCGTTTCTTTGTGTTAGGTGAACAAACGTAGTGTTTCGATTTTTTTTATTTTTTTATTTTAGACACAACATTGAGCGGAGGTTACTAAATCTCCCTAATCTACATACGATTATACAACGGAAAAGGCTGTATAATTGGAAGATTGTTTTAGAATTACAAAGTACCCGTTGTCGCCTAAATATCTACACTTCACATGTAGCCATAATAATAACTCGTGCTTAGCGCAAA
>DWFY01000315.1:0-10566 GCA_018246875.1 Creonpyge creon creon | reverse complement strand
ACAGCGCGTTGAATGTTCCCGAGCGTTTTTGGACCTCTGTGGAGAAGACAAGGATATTGTACTGAATCGAATTGTTACTGGAGATGAAACTTGGGTTCACCATTATGAACCTGAGTCTAAACAAGACTCCATGCAGTGGCATAAAAAGGGTGCACCACCTCCTAAGAAGTTTAAGGTGTCACAATCGGCCGGAAAACTCATGGCGACAGTCTTTTGGGATTCAGAAGGAATTTTGTTAATAGATTATAAAGATAAAGGTGTCTCTATAACCGGAGAATATTATGCAACAATCTTGGAGCGGTTAAAAGAAGCCATCAAAGAAAAAAGAAGAGGAAAATTAAGCAGAGGTGTCCTGCTATTGCACGACAATGCGCCCGTACACAAGAGCCGTATTGCACTGGCTGCCCTGCATAAGGTGGGCTTTGATATTTTAAATCACCCACCCTATAGTCCAGACCTGGCTCCGAGTGATTATTATCTCTTTCCAAAAATGAAAAAAGAGCTTCGTGGAAAAAAGTTTTCCACAGACGAAGAAGTTAAGGACGCAATTTCCTCGTATTTTTCCGATAGTTGTTTAATCGTCGATAGTTTGAAAACTAAAGATGCAATTGTGACAAAACTTTATATTTATACTAATTATGAGGCACTAAACACGTACCGCCCTTGACGGGCCTGCTATCCCCCCTCCAACCCCGCCATTTCGCGAACTTAAAAACGCACCCTCGTAACTGGTGAAACGTGGGAGTGTACTACTCTCCTCTGCCTACCTCTTCGGGGATTACAGGCTTGATGTTACGTTACGTGACTACTTTGACCACAGGATGATTGAGGTCAGTTTTAGCCGTAACTGAATGTCAATACGGCCAGACCGAAAAAACACGTAGATAAGCCGGTACAAATGTAATCATACGTATCGATATAATTATGAAAGCTTTTGCATCTTTCGTAGAATGAACTTAAAATATTTATGGAAGCATTTATTCGATACTCTTACTTGTAGAAAAATGGACATGAGTAGTCATAATGGTGACAAAAATCGAAGTGTTATGGACGTGTCATGTTAGATTAGAGCTTACTTATGTTTGCTTTTGTTGTTGTGATTTAGTATTTTCTAAATGTTATTTTATGTAGTATATAGGTATACAAGTGATTGTCTCGTTGGTTGAGTGGTTGCAAGCGCGGCTGCCGATCAAAAGGTCCCTGGTTCTAAATACTTAAAGAGTACCCCGGATGGGTACTATTTAAGTCTTAACTTAAATTTTCTAGTAGCGCCTTGGAGTCTGGATTTGTGCTCGGTGTATGGCAATAGGCTCACCGCCTATTCCATAGTGGGGCGTACACGTAACTGGTGAAACGTGGGAGTGTACTACAGTCCTCTGCCTAACTTACGGGGATTACAGGCGTGGGTGGCGTGGTGTTACGTTCTTAAATAAGTGCTATTATTTCAAGACAAAACTTTAAAAAAAAACTGTTTTTATTGAATAAATAATACTCTTCAAATATTGATGAGGTGACGTGCTCTTTTTGGTATTTAACACTGTTACTATGTTATCGTTTTGATATTATAATTAATTTCTTTGAACTATAATTGTTTAATTGTAATTTTATCTGTTAACTGTAATCAAACGTTGCGCAGAAGTTTTTGAAATATTGTAACAAAACTATGTTGTGGTGAATTTTGTGACAAAAACACTGATTTCAATACGTATTCAATTGTTTCTACTCAAAAATTTCATACCTACATAAGAGGGAGACATTGCTATTAAATAAAAAAATAGGTATTTGCTGTTTTACATATCTAAAGAGATATATATAAACAATTTTCTCATAAAATAAAGTTATCAAGACAGTTATAGATATTCATTCACACCTTTTACCTCTGAATATAGTTGTTATAATCGTACGTTCACGAACAAATACAAAGTACAAACAAATAAAAAATATCTACTAATGTTGACGTACGACTAAAATATGATCCAATGTTCAACGGTTGCGTCTAGATGGCGTTGGTTGTTCCACTAAATTTTCAAATGCAATTAGCCTTTTGTCGTTTCGAATAAACTAAATTAATACCATTAATTTGTCATTTAATGAGTCTAGTTGTTATAAACAAACAAGGCACATACTTATTAATTAATACTTTTATAATCATGAACACTGAAAATATTTCCATTATTTATCAATAGAATTTGTAAGGTAAATAAAAGGTACTGTACAGGGGCAACGAAAAATAGTTCTATTATTTGTCCCTAGATGTCACCTTTCCACGAGTGTATCGTCGTACATAAAATAGTTCTATTATTTGTCCCTGGATGTCGTAGCTTCATAGGCACATGGTATATAAAATAGTTCTACTTTTTATTCCTAGATGTCGCAACTTCAAAGACTTGTAGATGCATAAAATAGTTCTTTATTTGTGCAAAGAGGGACGTCCTAGTTTCATTAAAATATAGGTTTAATAAAACCTTGCTCTGTAAAATTTGTTATTCATTATAATTTAGAGTTGTCAACCGTCCATTTACCAGGACATTTCCTTGTTTTCTTAGTATCCTGGAATGTCCTGGATAGTTTATAAGCAGCGTACTGGGTTTTTAAAACGACCTGATAAGGCATTATAATTTAAAATTCGCGCCCCACTTTCGCAATCCTAACGTTACGTATAAAAATGATGATGATTATTATTGCTTGAATAGCCTCACAGGAGGCGCCCACGGATCGGTCGCACAGCCCCTGCCCTCTCTCTCTTCGGGCGGAGCCGGATTTTCAGTCCGGTGCTGAACCTCACTCCCACCCCTCCCACACCCCATTAATTCCAGGCGGAGTCACTTGGGCTCGCCACAAAAAATCGGTGAAGCTGTGAAGGCCACCAGGGTCAACAGCATACTGCAGATTAAAAAAAAATATATATTGCTTGAATTTTATTTATCCTATTTTCACTACAGGTTTATTAACTATTGCTACTGTATTACTGCGTCCTGTTTTTAAACTAAATTATGCTGGTTTTTCCAACTTCAAATGCAAGTTTTGGTAATTTGAGGTTGGCAGCCCTATAATAATGAAATATTATTATTTCCTGCCGAAAAAACGAAGATACTTAATTCTGTTTATGATTTTATGTTTGTTACAAAATACTTTCTGCAAATATCACTTAATAAATCAACTAAAACACTTCCGATAATGTTTGAATGTATAGATTTCGTGTGTTCAAGTGTAAAGGCATCCTATAATTCGATTACAGAAGTAGTTTAAGTCCCTGTGACCCAGCCACCCAAAGCGGTAGGAAGGCACACCGTGGGGTTTTAGCCGGTAAGAGTCCGGCATAACCGTCTGCGTCTCCCCGTGGCGCAGTGGTATCCATGAAGGATTTCCCCACGAAAAAAAAAAAAAAATCCTATAATTCGATAAACCTTATTTTTTTAAATTTTATATAAGATAAAAATAAACTGACTGACACATAAGTTTTCTTTAATTTTTAAACAGCGTGAGTGTCTTTTTTACATTTATTCAATAGATTAAACTAAGCAAAAAATAGTTTAGCGACATCTGTGATACAAGATTAAACTACATTGCCGTAGTAACTGGATAAAGAATGTTTACAATGCGTCACTTTTAGTGTCCCGCATAATAACGACAATTTAAACATTATATTATAATACTGAGACGATTATATTTTAAGTACGAAAATATTGTATTTTCCTCAGTTCTTAAAACACATGCAAAATTTTAAACGATTTGGACATCTGGAAGAGAGTGAAAACGTGATTCTAAGATTCCGTCACATCGATACATGCTTACAAGTGAAGCTTTGCTTTATATTTAAAGCATGTAAAAAGTTTTTTAAATACTGCCATGGCTAGGACATTTAGACATTTTGGCAGATGTAAGAATGACATAGCACATTTATGCAACGAATATCAGGTATCGACGGAGACCAAGACACCTATCTTAACCAAATCGGTCAAGTACTCACTGATGTGAGAGTCAGAGGGCTCCGAATCGGCGCGCGCGTTTGAAGAGAATAGTGAATGTCGAAGAAGCACGCATGTCTATTAGGATAGAGATCTTTAAATACTTAGAGTCTTGTAACACTCTGTGCTCTCTGCTGACCCCGTAAGAGACTTGGCGTAATAGCATAATAATAACTATTATTCAACTTGAGAGTGAGTATTGCCATAATTATATAACAAATAACAGGCATTAAAATACCCGTTTGAATATACAAGCTACAAGTCTTATCAAAATCTTGAAACAAAAACTTTTTTATTGTAGATCAAAACACTTCAAACTTGACGAGGTTTAGGTACATGATTAATTTTTTAATGTAGAGTGCTTCGTTGGTCGCGTTGGTTTGAAGCGCGGCTGCCGATCGAGAGTTCCTTGTGACTTGTATTTGTATTTACTTCATACTTAGTCGTAGGTAGGTAACATAAAATACATTCATATATAACCATATTATTTTCTTATTATATATAAAAAAAGTAATGAATTTGTTGATAACTTAAAATTGTGTCTGTATATTCAAGTTATTAATTTAAGGAATATTTATTCATGTAAGTTTATGTTTTTACTAACATCTTTACAATAGTTTAATAATAAAATGTTTTCTATGTTTTGTCCTTATTGTAAATTTTGTCTTAACGTTCTGACTAAGTCAATAGATATGGTTAATCCCCTACAAAAGCTCGTCTGATACTTCGGAGCTTTCAAACATGATTAATACTAAATCCATTATTAAAAAGTTATCAGAATAATTCTTTTATTATGCAGAGCAACTATTTCATTTTATAATGAATGTTGTACTCGCTCCTCTGTGAAATCGATTAGAGTTAAAAAGATAACAATACTGGTATATATAATAAGTATATAAAATGTTAATCGCCTTCAAAAAACATCATTTTACAAATACAGGGGGCCCAGTATGAAACCTTAAAAGAATGTTATTACGTTACCGTCGCACAAGCTTTTTATATTTAAATCTTGATGTAATATTGGGATGCATACAATAGTACCTATTATGCTGTGCCCACGTTTTTCTATAAAGTTCAACGCTCTCTACCAAGGTTACTGTAGAAGTAACAAGACGGAGGGCGGTCCGGCTCCAAACTTCGCCTAACGGTACTCTTTGAGTTAACCCTTTGCCTTCGACTAACTCGATGTGTACGTGAATTATTCTATCCGATACTTTAACAGTAGAAACAGGTATTATTATATCATCCCCCAGATCCCTTACGGGGCAGGCAGATCGCAAGTAATAATACGTTAATAGGAATATTAATTTACAGAGTGAAATATGCTAGAATATATATACATTTACAGATAGTCATTATTTTATTGAAATAATACTAATAATATACAATCATGTTTCTGATGTGTGACTAGAATAATTTGAATGTATGTAAGGATGGATTTTAAAATTACTATTATAATACTGTAATGACTAATAATTTAAGCTAATGATAAAGTTATTGTTACGTCAACTTTCTGTGTCCGCAAATAAAGGGTTAAGGGTAATCTCTACTTTGCGGTCAATAATCAACATCCTACATTTAGTAGCACCTCCAATACTTTTATCATATGAGGTGTATTCCAATGGGCCACATCGTTTATGACTAACTCCAAACAGCCGTCTTGCTCTAGTTCAGTATGTCTAGTGATTCTAGACGAGATAAAAGTTATAGTCTGTATCGAAGTACTAGAACTCCGTTAAGCTTCGCTCACAAGCCTGATTAGGTGCCAATTAATTTTCCGCCATGGAAATTTAAAAAATTCTTTGACGAAGTTACGCAATTACCACGTGCCTATTATTAAAATTTCCCAGGTGTGTAAAAGAACTAAAAACTTCACTGGAAGTTCGAAAAGCTTTTGAACTTCTTTGCTTTTCGGGGAATACAACATAATTTAACGGGTCTGAGGAACAACTCAAAAGGGAATTGTAATACGGTGTACTGGAAAAGTCAAAAACTTAGAATCACTAACAACATTGCGATCAAATCGAGTATAAAAAAAATTGATATTTGTCTCATCAATCAGTCAGAGTTTATCTCATAAACTTTCAATGACTAAAAATTAACCCATACAAAGTGTTCGTATAAACAACCTACAATGTACTTACATAAATTGTTATATTATAATGATATATAAAGTAACATCACGCCTGTAATCGCCGAGGAGGTAGGCAGAGGTGTGTAGTACACTCCCACGTTTCACCAGTCACGTTTACGTCCCAATATGGAATAGGTGGTGAGCCTATTTCCATACACCGGACACAAATCCAGACTCCTAGCCACTACTAGAAATTCTAACTTTAGAAAAATCCAATAGCACTCGACCCGGGATTTGAACCCAGGACCTCTCGACCGGCAGTCGCGCTTGCAACCTACATGACCAACGAGGCAGTCAATAATGATATATAAATGTTCTATATTACATCAGGGGAGTTGTAGAAAAGAAATGCGTTGCGAAGTTTGCATAATTCTAGAACTATATTATAAAGACATTTTATAAATATAACAACGGAAAACATGAATAATTATGGTAAAACAATTCGGGAACGGTAAAGTTGAGAGGTCGAAGTCTTTGGACCTTTTAAGCGGTCTAAAGGAGTCTGACAAGATTCAATGACTGTTACCAAATTACGAGTATAACTATCGGGACCGACAACTGGAAATTTTAATATAATTGTGAACTTTTCTACAAATCCTATTCCAATTCCTAACTAACAATCAGTGAATCGGGACCACGAACATGTTTTGAAATTATCTATTATTAATATATTCTATAAAACTAAATAGGTAATTACATAATCTGGCTAATTTTCTTAGGTATAACAATTAAATTATTAAGACAGTATATATTTTAATTGCAAAACTTCGAACAATAAGAACCCTGTGCTCCTAGTTTTCTTTTAATAATCCCAGTAGAAAATGCTCATACTGTCAACCAATAAGAGATATTATACGTCCCTGTAATCCACAACATTTTAAGGAACTAGAAATGGAATTCGAATTCCATAATATTTGTTAATAGAGAATAACATAAACCGCATGCGTAATAATCGTTGATCGGACTACGTTTAAATTGCTTTTATACTAATACACCATCACGTGGCAGGAACGCGCACATGATTCTGTAAACGTCTAAAACACTCAACAATACGCAAGTAACCTACATAGAATTGTCAAACTTGCAAGAAATCCATTTTCTTTTTATATAAATATAAGAGGGACATGGGATCAATTTTTGTGAACCAAGAAACATCTGCATTCATATTAAATATTCAGTCATTTGGAATTGAAATGAAATAGGTAAATTGTAATTCGATAAACTTTATCCAATAAATTATTTGATAATTAACTGTAGCAATTACACAAAATGTCATAATGAGGGACTGTAATTGGTTGTTTAAATCATCAAATATTTATTGTCGTAATTATTATGTAGCCAAAAACTGGATAATTACGGTGTGCATAAAACAATATGCACATTGTATACATTCAGTATTTATTTCATTTTTATGTTTTGATTAAATACAATGTGTATGTTAATTTAAGTCAAATATGCTGTAATATTTATTTTATTCGCAGCCCACAAGTACAGTCTTTAATTTCTGTTCAGGTACATCATATCACCTTACCGTTCAGTATGATGGCGTTCGGGCTCAATTTTTGTCCCCGAAACAGGAAAAGGGCCAGAGGATTTCACCTCGCTGCTTCAGTACATATTGATAAAAATAAATCAAAATCTTTAAATAACAGTATAAGAAAATATAACAAATAAGAGGAATGATATTTGATCTTCATTGCGCATTCGTTCGCTGCATATAGTTTTTTACAATGTTTCATTGGCAACTAGGTAGCATATTATTCATCAATATACACACAGACATAATAGTTATTCGTCCACATGAAATATTGTTGACGTTGAGTACTTATTCGGTTATTAAGTACGTCTAGTCTGTTTTTCGCACACATTGAGTCGGTAGTAGCGACTAATTAAAAATACTAACACGACGTCGTGCATTGAACGAGAGTTTATTTTGCATTTCATTATTATAAACAGATTAATTCGATATAATATAACAATTCGCTGAATATAGCAGCTGCTGTGTGGCTTTAAGATTATTAATTATGCAGTGCAGCTCAATATTCTCAACTAAAGTCGCATCTTACTGCCAGATTTGCAGAGCACATTTACGATTTCTGGTTTTAACAGTTAAAATTATACACTGCTCTATTCGCTTTGTTCTACGGTCACATTTTTCGCTAAGGTCGCAGTATTAGTAATGCCTTTGCGTTCCGAAAATTAAGATTTAGAACAATTATCAATTTTTATGTTATGAATTATATGTTTCTTTAAAATATGTACAGTCTACAGCAAATAAAATTTTCATTGAAATTCAATACCTGTTCCTGCTTGTATTTACGATACGTCCGGTAAGAGAAATATCTGACACATTTTCTCAGATAAAATGGGATACCCCGTTGTACACAATGTATACATGTTCGGTAAACCGCAGTTCTCAGAGATGTCAGGTCACACATGGGCACCCTACATAGTTCCCTTCCGTCGCGCGTGAGTAACTTTCACAACCGCCTTTCGAAGTTTCTCGTCTTTTTTCCATGCTCAGAGAAAAACGCATTTTACAATGCATAAGTATTAATAGTACCCTTCTCTGAATTCCTTTAGAAAATAAGTATGCCAAAGTTTATAAAAAACTCGTCAAAGTTGTTGTATTGCTCGGAACAGCCATTGCTGTTTGTCCTCGCTGTGTGTTTTACAAGTGAATATATATCTAAATAATATAACAATAATACATAATGTGTTATGTGTTAACTGTTTGGCATTAACTGAAGCATTAAGCAACAAAAGCGAGTTACGAGATACTTCGGAGTTACCAGATATTAATCAAATTGGCTAGAAAAATAATAATTACAGTATACTAGTGTCAATTGATATAGAACTTCTTTTCGTTTGACCAAAAGTATACTATGAATGACACGTACTCGCATTTAAAAAGATACTTTGAAACGAAATCATACATGCCCAATTATAAATTGGTTCCGGCTTTGTCGTTAACGCTCAAAAAGATGAAACTTTAGTTTGATCAGCAAACAAAATGTAATAGATCTTTTGAAATATCTTTTGAACAATTTTTTTCGCTCTCAACTCATAGCAAGCTGTTCAGAGTTTCAGCGATTTTATAGAAAAGGGGTCATGACATTGAGGTGTAGAAACCGTTGCTAACACACGATGTTAGCAGGGAGGACTGTTAAATACTCGATGATTTTACTGTTTGTGTAGCTGTGTGTTGTAGCTGTAACATTCAATTTAACAGATTTAAGAAAATTATTATTGATTCGCATTAAAACATACATAGTTTCAATTAAATTTGTGGAAATGCCTTAAATAAAATGACATATAGGTATGTGAACAATGTCGCAGAATGTTTGAAGAAACATAAGTTGTTGCTTCATTGCACGACATTATGCAGAATCACGCACGACCTACTTAATTACTAGTAACACAAAGTATGTCAATATAAATGCAATCCTTATACCATTTGATATGATATTAGTGGTCTTAGATTTAACGCCACAAGGCAAGAAGATTTTCGCCCTAAAAAGAGTCTGCTTCTTCTCCAATAGCTCAAGAGAACCTCCCTATCAAAATGGCCCGGCTCAGTGCCATACATGTCAACTATACGGCCGCTCCGCGAAAAACTGTCACGCAACACCACACTGCATTCAGTGCCTGGGTAACCACGACATGTCTGTTTGTCACAGACCAGGGCATTGTCCCGAGTCCCTCAGTTGCTTCAACTGTAGCGAGCAGGGACACCCTATTAGCTGTCCGGGCTCCCCACGTGCTCCCAAAAAGCCTAAAGGCAGAAACCCCTCTCGGCCAACCAACGCAAAAGCTGCGCCGATCTCAAAACCTGTCGTTTTCAAACCGGTCCTCTCCCTGCCCAAAACACGTGGGTCTAGCAACTATCAATGTTAGCCAACAAGCAGGCGGTCTCACCGCCGCAGCATTAGAAAAGTGAAAATCCGTTTTAATGAGATTCGTAACGGTTAATGGGATACCCTACCGATAGACCTCCAACCAAACCACAAGAGGCCACCAGTAAACTAGCGAGAACTCTCAAATCAGAAACGTACGTGCGAATGCCTCCCCGGTTAAGAACCGACCACCTGCATTCAATGACCAGGAGAAGGCCGAATGTCTGACCGACAATTTAGAGAGCCAATGCTCCCCAAAATTACTGACTTGACTCTTGACCAAAAATCCCTCTTAGATAACCATTTCGCCCTTGTTGAAAGTAAAGTGAACACACAAGTCGGAATTCCACTGACCTGTGAACCACAAAAGCCCATCTTCCTGTGTGAAGTGCAAACGCTGATATCATAGATTCTTATTAAATAAATAATAGTTAAAAAAAACTAAAAAATACGCTTTTGTGACAAAATGAACTAAAAAGTCTGTCTAAAATGACTGCCTCGTTGGTCGTGTTGGCTGCAAGCGCGACTGCCGATCGAGAGGTCCTGGGTTCAAATCCCGGGTCGAGTA
>DWFY01000314.1:0-10570 GCA_018246875.1 Creonpyge creon creon | reverse complement strand
GCGTTAAAAAAACTGCTACAAGACGCGTTACCGGAAAAATGAATGAGCTAATTTACCCTTATATTTATATGACTTATTATAATTCGCAAAAAGTGAAAGACATAATTTTTTAATGAATTCAATGAGTGAATCAATTTGTGAATGAGTGAAAAAAAAAGTAGTGAAAGGCTTGGTTCAGAATTCAGCCTTACACTTCCTAGATTCAAATTTTGGCGCGCGCCGTTTTGTTTATACACTTTATTTTCCTTCACAATTAAAACATGTTATATTTAATCTTGAAGTACTCATAATTTTATAAACAAATGTAACATCACGCGTATAATCCCCAAAGAGGTAGGCAGAGGAGTGTAGTACACTCCAACTTTTTGACCAGATACGTTAAGGTTGCATTATGAAATAGGTGGTGAGTCTATTGCCATAAACCGGGTACAAATCCAGACTCCGAGCCACTACTAGAAAATCTAAGTTAGAAAAATCCAATAATATCTGACCCGGGATTTAAGCCCAAAACCTCTCGATCACACAACAACGAGGCAGTAGAATAGAATAGTAGTAAAATACTGTATTAATAGATAATTAAAATAATAGTAACTTACCTCAATTAATAATATTATATTAAGTAACGATAATTTAATTTAATGGAGTCGAAAACGGTGGCTTAGAGGGAGCATCATGGCATGGCATGGTCATTCCGTTTGCCATCACGACATACAATTGCTTTTACAGCCAAGACGCGAATTTAGATGTTTCACATCGAAAGTGTTAAGATTTTGATAAAAGTGTAAATATTTTGTTGATTTAATGCATTAGTCTACAATACATGCAAAACAACTAGGTAAACTCCAAATACATTAATTAAACGTGCATGCTGCTTCAATTAAAAAATAACACATTACCGTTAAACGCGTCATCGCGTATTTATCACCTATATGGAAAGCGATAATCAACAAATTACTTTAACTTTATGGCTTTTTGATTATAAATATTTAACGTAATTATCTACATTTTCATGTATGATATAATACATTATAATAACTTATCACTGATTATGACAATGCGGTAAAGATAATCGGTAAACAACGAACTAAGATCGACATTACTAATATTAACCACCACCCTAGCTATATTTTAACCAACATATATTGTTACCAAATTATATTGTAATCAATTTATATATTTTTTTGTTCATTTTATCAGTACATAATTATTTTTAAATCGACTTTTGTATTTATTATGTCAATGGAATCTCTTATAACAATTATATCCTAAGTTAAATTAAACATTACAAGTGTTTACAAGTTGGGACACAATTATGCCACTAAAGTATCATAATTTACATCATTTTATTTATGTGGTATTTGTCACATATTCTATTAGCGAATTTTATTTCTTAATTGTGTTTATCTTATAAGTATTCTTTTACATTGGCCATTGTGCATAGCATTCAAGATAAACATGCACTTTTATGCTTCTGCTACCATTTATTTAATTTCTCTTAACAACCATTACGTCAGTGCTCTCATTTCTTTGAAAAATTGTGGTAAACTTAAATGTTGATTACCCAGCGGTGATTGTGTGTATCCGACACATAAATAAAGTCAATATGTAAGTATGAATGCTTTTTTTTAAGATAATGATTTCTAGCGTATGATAGGCGTTCGTGTAGGCATATGCACGTAATTATCAACTAATACGCAATATGTACCCGAAAAAGCGACAACTCAACGATCACCAACCATCGAAAACAGCGCACGTAAGATAGGAATGTTTGTCAAATGTGTGCTAAGAACCTAAAGTTTTTCAAACATAGAGAAGTAAAGCTTCGGGCTTAGTAAATTGACATTTAACAAATCTTTTAGTCTATGTTCAAGTGGTATGGTGGCCGATTTATCAATATTTTTCGTGAATTGTTGGTTGAATTAGGCGGGAAGTCGAGTTTAGCACGGTATAATCAACAATGAGCGTCGAGGAGGATGTAATGAAAATACAAAAAAAATTAACAAAGATGACTTCTGAAGATGGCACGGTACGTGGAGACTATGGAATTATAATAAAAGTATTTATCTTTGTAAAGTTTATAGATACTAATATGTCCAGCTAATAAATCGATTGAAACGTGATGAATCAATTGTTATATTGAATAAATTTAGAGACACTTAGTTCTTTTTAATGCAGCACTGTTACCAAAAAATATTTTTAACCTGGTTTGTTATTATTTAGATCGATGAACCGGCCGCATTGTCAGCGCAAGACAGGTTCAAGCGGTATTCCAAATATTAATTTTGTGCTTACCTATTTTAGGGTCAAGAAGATGCTTTGGATCTTTTGAAGGCTCTCCAGCATATGGCTATTAATTTGGACGTCCTTACGAAGACCAGGATAGGTATGACGGTAAATGGTTTACGAAAATCCAGTAAAGATGAGGAAGTAATATCTTTGTGCAAGACTCTAATTAAAAACTGGAAGAAATTCCTCTCTACTCCTACTACTCCATCTAAGGAATCAAGTGGTTCGTCAAAGTCCAAAAAAGATTCATCAAAAGATAAAGAGAGAAAGGATGATAAGGAGAAAGATAAAAAATTACAGGCATCGTTCCCACCTGCGTCGAATACCACCGATGCAATTCGACTGAAATGTCGCGAGCTTCTCATGCAAGCATTGAAGTCAGATGGTGAATCTGCCAATGCTTGCGCATCTCCTGAAGAGCTGGCAGAAGAGTTAGAGGAGTGCATTTATGCTGAATTTAAAAATACAGATATGAGATATAAGAATAGAGTTCGGTCTCGAGTAGCAAACCTAAAAGACCCCAAAAATCCAACTTTGCGTACCAATTTTTTGAATGGAGTAATAGCAGCTTCGAGGCTAGCTAAAATGACACCCGAGGAAATGGCTAGTGATGAAATGAAGAAACTGAGAGAGAAATTTATTAAGGAAGCCATTGATGATGCTCAACTCGCAACTGTACAGGGTACTAAAACGGACATGCTCAAATGCGGCAAATGCAAAAAGAAGAACTGCACGTACAACCAATTGCAAACCAGAAGCTCCGACGAGCCGATGACTACATTTGTGCTCTGTAATGAGTGTGGCAACCGTTGGAAGTTCTGTTAAGACTGCTTTTAAATTATCATAGAAAATTGTGTATCTTTTAAGCCTTGTATACATATGAGCGCACCACACATTTTAAACACTCATGGACCAATTTAATGTGTATCTGAGATATTTAAGCATGTATGCAATTAATAACTGTAAGCACAGTAGGGCCTAGCTGATGGTACATAATTAAATTCGATTGATCAAAGTTGATCCACAATGACATTAGTGTTTTATGTTATGACATATGTATTTGGTAAGCACTCACCAAGTACTGCTACTAAATTATAAGTAACGTAATATCAGACTTGTATTTCCCTGAAGGGGTGTTGAGAGGGGTGTATTACTCCCATGTTTGACCTGTTCTATGTCCCGTGAGTTTATTGCCACAACTGGTAACAAATCCAGATTAAGCTCCTACTAGGAATTTCAAGTTCGAAAATTCAATAATATTTTTTTAACCTAGATTTTCTATTAGTGTCTCGAAGTTTGGATTTGTGCCCGATGTATGGCAATATTCTCACCACCTATTCCATAATGGGACGTAAACGTAACTGGTGAAACGTGAGAGTGTACTACACTTCTTTTCTTTTGGATTCACTCCTCTTTGAGGATTACAAGCGTGATGTTACAGGGGATTTAATACTAAAAATTTAATTAAGACAATCTAGTCATCTTGTACGTATGACTAACAACCGATTTCCAAAGGTGTTTGTTTCCGAATTTTTATGCAAAATATTCCATCATTTCGCGAGATAACTCGGAGCAGCATGTGCAGTAGAGATCAAAATGGCAAAGGAGAGTTACAAAAGTTATTGAAACATTTGACCAAGTGCGATTGTAGGACCTTGATGTTAAGCGTGAGATTTGCAAAACCCGTCCCAAGCGCGTCTAGAAATACACGTTCAATACCAATGATCCAATTTATTGGGTAACATGTCACCGCGTATTTAAAACAAACTTTGGTAAAAACATAATCCAGATTGTCTCCGACGATACGCCTTGTTGTGGAGGACATTATGTACATTTTGATAATTGTAAAGTAAGGACCAAATTGCCAATATTTAAGGAGGATGAAAACCTATTCAACAGCTATTCCTTTACTAAAATGTTGAAGATGTTTTTGACTAGGTTGCATTAATTGAAATAAATACATTTAAAAAAATCGGCATACGTTACATCGTCACCCCTGTAATTCCTGATGAGGTAGACAAAAGAGTAGTACAATTCCCACGTTTCACCAGTTATGTTTACGTCCCACTATGGAATAGGAGATGAGCCTATTGCCATACACCAGGCATAAATCCATACTCGAGCGACTACCAGAAATTTCAAGTTAGAAAAACCATATAGTAACCGACCCGGGATTTAACCCCAGATCTCTCGATTAGTAGTTAGCGTTTGTAACCACTTGACTAACAAGACAGACAAAAGATAAAGAGGTTTTTGTTTGAGTTGCTTTAATTATAACATATACCTTTTTTTAAATTATCACAATACAGATTTATGAAATTGCCAAAAGTGACAATGGATTTCGAGACAAGCGTTTAGATCACTAGATAATAAAATAGAGAATCTATATAGTGATACAGGTTAAGAATTAAAAGGCAAAAACTGTGACTATATCTAGACGTTTCAGTAAAGAATTGATACTCCAAACGTTATAAAAATTTAAAGCTTTTACCGACGTCTTACTGTTTTGGTAGCAGCGTGTTGCTATGTTAAAGATATTATTGCCTAACTAGAATTCGACTGGCAGCACTAGACATATTCGTTGTTGTCTATTTTGATTAAACTTGATAACGTGTCATTAAAGTTTACTGATAGTTGAACGTTAGTCTGCAAAAACAATTTGTTACATTTGAAATCAATCAATCAAGCTTCTATTTTTTTTTAAGTTAAATGTTCGCTAAAGATGTGCGAACTCTGTCAATCCGCACTTGGCCAGCGTGGTAGACTATGGCCTTAATCCTCTCATTCTGAGAGGAGACCTGTGTTCCAACAATGAAACGATAAAAGAGTCGAGAAAAAAACTAGTTCATTATTACAGTATGATAGGTTATTTAAATGAAATTCAATAAACTTCAAGATGTGTGTGTGTTATATGAATGCACGGTGACTTATATTAAAGTTATGTATTTAAAATGTACAAACTTATTATTATATATACGTACTTATATTTTATGCAAAGCGACCGATCACGAATAAATAAATAAATAATAAATCTAATAATTGACATTACAATTTTGTATACAAATGGCGTAACAGCATGTGGATTAAAAATTCAGTGATCCGATGTTGCAAAATTAAAAAAAAAACATTTTTTGCTGTAAATTATAAGGTTATGGGTAAGGTTTATTTTCATTTCTATTGCACCACGGAAATGGTAGTTGATTTTTTCTTTTTTATCTGTAATTCCATATATTCCGAACTTCTTTGTATAACTGCTATAGATTACTTCGAACTGCAGTAAATCGAATTTAAGGGTATAGATGTATTTGGAATAACAATCATGCCAGATCCCTTACGGGATAGGCAGAAAGTTTGAAATAAAAGTTATTAAAATGTACTTTACTACAAGTTTTAAAAATACCGTTTAAATGCACTTAAAATTGAAAAACTCTAGACAATCAAGAATGCGTTTCTAGCAGGACTTCATCTTTTGAAGGTAACGAAAAATGTATACAAAGAAAAGTATTAAGATTATATTCCGTAATGATATTAGGTAAACAAATGAGCCAAACTATTATATTGTTATTAGGTTTGAAGGTTACGTTTACTATCTATTCTGAGCAAAGTGAAATAACATACCAGTACACCGTGACTTAAGCAATGCAGTTTATTGATTGCCAAATATTAAAGACTAAAAAGACTGTTGGTATCAACCTCATAGGTAATTGAAAATGAACTTACTGTTAGTCTATTTTCATTTCCGGCAATTGGTTTGGTGACAAATTTTTGACGCAATTGATTTTGAATGTTTTACAAAAACCCTTTAACTCTATCCCTTTAACTTTCAAATTTACATAATGACAGGTTTATTAGGTATAGTAATGTAAGATTTTTTACTTAATTCTTAATTAGTTAATTTTAGGGAAAGGGGTTGGTTTTATCCGGCCATGGTATTACTTTTTAAAAATAATAAAATACTTTTTGCTTTTGTAGCCATTGTGATCTATTGTTGGTTTTAAAGGTAAAATTCAGTTTTAGGTTCTTAAATCTTATATACATATTTGTGGCTCTGCCAGAATGATCCGCTCACCCGTAGATATCGTAGAATAAATCATATGAAAATTTATATATGTACTCGTATTTCATTTCATCTTAAATTACCCAAAAAAGTTAATAACGTAAGAAGATATGTAGCTGGAAGGTTAAAAGCGTTTGTCTATGCCTCGGTGTACAGAAGGTCGCCACTCACCAGCTGGTCGAGGTGGAAGTCAACAGCATTCTGCAACGCGCTGCAATCAGAGAGGGTCTGCGTGGCTAGGTTCGGGAACGGCTGGAGCTCCACGCTTCGACGACCCCGTACAACCAACCACAATGTGGCCAGGACTCCACGTTTCAGCCTGAATTTAACAACCCACATATATTATTACTGTTATTTTAAATGTACAATGCTTTTGATACGTATTAAAGTCGCACTACCAACCGCAGGGTAAGAATTAAGTTGTCAAAATATAGGTGATTGGATGAATAGAGCGGACTGAATGAATAGATTAGTACTGAAATCGATTCTGTAACGTTTAAATAACTTTATAATTGTTATAGGAGTGTTATAATATTGCTCAAAGCACCTTAGACGTATATAAAACAATGAAAGCTCACTGGTTAGGACTGAACCTCCTACTTCAAGGGATTCTAATTCCAGGCACATACAATTATCTTTGCGAAGTTGTTATTTTTTATGGTCAAATAGTTGCTGGCGATTATAAAAATGATAGAAAACATCACCAAAAAGCCCTGTACGCTTTGCAGTCCTCCATAATATTCTTAATGGTGTGAAAAAGATGCCAACTACAAGCTGCCGTATTCTACTCCCACGCTTTCTCATTTTATATAAGAGCCGTGTCCGATGTTGCACTGATAAAGGACCATTAAATATATACTTGATAACACACGAAATAGTCAAATGATACAAAAGGATAACGGTGGTCATAAGCGTTAATATTTAGTACTTTTCAACAGTTTACTTCCGATATATGTACAATTTAAACAATTTTGTATAAGCAAGAAAGGCGATACAAGGTAACATAATTTTTTTACCGAAAAAAAATGAATGAACCGGTAGAGACCTAATTATTATTTTTTTGGGTTAGCATGTCCATAACATTCACGCAAGTACAAAAAAATTACCGTGATTTTTTTCCTTGAAATGTAACGAACGCATTAAAATCGATTCGTTAATTTAAACTAGCCCGTTGGTTCAGTGGTTACTGAACCTGGTTACTAAACCAGGGGTCCTGGGTTCGATTCCAGCACACAAATATTGGAATAACATACCAGTGTGTACTAGATCTTTGCACTATATTCTAGTAGTTTAGAAACCGAGAAATAGTAAATGTATCTGCCTACCTGCACTTGGCACAAGCGTGATATATTATGGTCTTAACGTTTCTCACTCAGACATGAAACTCGTATCCAATAGTGGACTGATAAAAGTGTCGATGAAGATGATGTCTATGCTGATGATGATAATGATGGTAATGGTGGTGACGGTGATGATGATGGTGATGATGATGGTGGTGATGATAGTGATGACGATGGTTGTGATGGTGATGATGATGGTGATGATGGTATTGATGATGGTGGTGGTAATGGTGGTGAAGATGATGGTAATGAAGGTGGTGGTGGTGATGGTGGTGGTGATGAAGGTAATGATGATGATGGTAATGATGATGGTGGTGATGGTGGTGGTGGTGATGGTGATGAAGGTGATGGTGACAATGATGATTATAATTATTTAAATGTTTAGTTTTACTTATTTCTAATAAACGTCTGTGTGAGTAGGTTGGTAAGTGAATTACGTAAGGGACATACGAATTTCGTGTGAATGCATAAAATAATAATGTCATAAAAATACAATGTTTATTCCTGGCTATTCAATACTAGGACAAGTTGACTTGGCTGTTTTATAACAGAACTATTTATGCAGTGGACACGACTATAGTCCGTTGATAAATGGGCTTTTTCAGGGCCGTTGGTAAATGCTTTAAAATATACGTATTCATAAAATTTCAAAAGCGACAATTCTAAAAGCAAAAAACGAATTAAATGCGGTTATCCTTACATACATATGTTGTAAATGTAAAAATATGTCTGTTTGTCTATCTGCTACGCTTTTATGATTGAACAGCTTTGCCTATTTTGATTTGAAATTTAGTCGGGAGCAATTAGAACTCGTAAGAAATAATGGGATAGTTTTTGGAAAGCCCACTTTAGTATTCATAACCGAAGTATTATTTTCAAACGAAGCCCTCTGGGAATCGCTGTATTATTTGTCAATACACTTATTATTCAAAAAATTCTTAAAGGATCTGTTTAAGAGATATCTCAAAGTTAAGACGTAATATAATTTACTTTGATTTAATAAATATTATGAAATGTTTAAATATTTCACTTAAAGAACAATTTTTCAAACTTTGACTTCCAGGGCAGAACGACCGGATATGGTAAAGGTTAGTATGAAATAAAACGTGCCCTCGATATAAATATTTCACGGTAGTGCTTTCGTATAACGAATTACCGAGAGTTCTGTTATCTACAAAAATTAAATTTATTTCTTGCTTATATGTTTCGCTTAGTATTCATATTTTAGAACATGTGGTCAATGATAATTAAAATCATTCGCCAATAGCTGATCCGATATAGAAAATAAAAATCAGTTTAAAAATATTTATATTTTTTTAATTTGTTCAAGGACCATAATGAACAAAATAAGACATATCAATAGTTGAAATCGTGAAAACCACCTCCTGTTTTCCTAAGTTTTTCTATTTTCCTAATAATTTTGCCAAATTTTCCTTTTTTTAAAACCTTGTTGGACTTTAACGAACATTTCAATAGGTAAATTAACCAAAATGTATAGGCGTTATTAAGTGATGCTGTAACTAAAAATAGGTATTTAATTTCGTGTTTTATTTAATTCGTAACATCACACCTTTACTTCCCCGAACAGGTAGGCAGAGGAGTGCGTACACTCCCACGTATCAACAGTTTCGTTACATGTCCCATGGAATAAGGGGTGAGCCTATTGCCATACTCCGGGCGCAAATCCAGACTCCACTAGAAATTTCAAGTTAGAAAAACTCACTGATACCTAACAAAAAATTTACTGCCTTGTGCATACAGTAGTAGTAGTATTAGAGAAATTGTTACGACTACTTGTTGCTAGGCCATAAATGTATTGCATTATGTCGCATTTAACATTGCAAAATATCAATTACATTTGCTTTGTATCGAAATAAAACTTAATAGAGTCGTCTGGAAATGTACTGCATATACATATACGCATGAGCACGGCACATTGCCAATATGTACATTAACCTTAACTTAATGTCGCGTTAATATTTCCGTTTTAAACGAATTTTGGTGGAACTCACAGGTATCTTTAGTATCTTCGTGTGTTAATATTTACATTTGGATTACCTGGGCGTAATAACGTAGATCTCATCCTTGAGACTGAAAGCTTTAGTAGCAATGACATTCTCTCGTACATATTGGCCAGTTTTCATCCACAATTCGGCGCTATGCTCACATTCTATGTGCAGCGGACCTCCGCTCCAAGCAAGGTTGTTTGTGTGTCCATCTATTGCTATTATAAGAAAATTAATAACGAAAAGGCACGTGAGGTTTTCTTTACACAGTAACATTTTTATAATCACGTTTGTTGGTTCAGTCTTGCGCGTAAACTGGTAACAAATATCAAAAATACCAATATCGCATTGTTGGAAACTTACTGCAGCATTCATATACAAATTGAGTTCCAAAAATTATACATCAGCGTATTAATTATCGAGCAAATTCCAGAAACGGTTGGAAACTTTCAGTTAATATGGTCTGTGCATTAATTTGTTGCTGTTGTTTACTTTGCTGTTTTAAACTTAGAAAAATCACGTAATGCTGTTTTTAAAATAGCGATTCACTTCATGTGAATAATGTGTATTTGTGTCACAGCGCAGTAATTATAAATATATTATAATTTATTTCACAAACAATATCCGAGTGTCTTGGGACATTTCCACATTTGACTATCTGATCTCTGAGTGTCCGATTAGCCTTCCTATTACATCTAGTCATATATAATAGGTTGGGGAGAAAGTATTTTCGCATTTTAGTATGTATGAACTTGTAATAAAATCTCTTTGACTGTACCATTTCCATCTGGCCGGTTTTGGTAACATTAAAAAGTTTAAATTTTAAAGAAGATAATTTCAAATTCAAATTTGGAAAATGTGTGATTTTCATTTGTTTTGCT
>DWFY01000313.1:0-10570 GCA_018246875.1 Creonpyge creon creon | reverse complement strand
GAGGAATTCAATTCGTTTTGGCGACACAACGAGTTAACATTACTCGATACGAATATACGAGTGAATAAGTTGTGATTATTTCGGAGTGATAATTATTAAAGTGTGTTCCTGTGACTTAACCGGCGTATGTTATTTCATCCGAATCCCGGCTCGTAACAATATTCTGTCTAGATACCGACACCTATAAAGATAGAGTTTTGCTCACCTATGTTACTAACTGCACACATTACTTGGTCTATGAACTATCTAAAATGCTGCTGTGCATTAGGTAGTTACACAACTTGTAGTTCATGAATTATGCTTGCGCGTGCAGAACGTCTTGATGGAGTAGCGCTGCCATAGATAAATACAAACCTTTATCCATTTAGTACTAAGTGGTTACATTATGAATAGGTACACGGTGCAGTTATTCTAAACGATCCAGACTTCACCCAGAAACCACAACAATATTTTATAGCTCTTCCGAGGGTTGCTTATCTGTGTCGTTTAGGACATCATTTTAATACTTCCTTTTGGTCATTTTTATCTCAAACAAGTAAAAATGTAGGTATTAAAAAGGGCTATGATTACCATAATTATACAAATACACGTTATTTTACAAACATAGCTTTAAGTTGCTTAAATGTGATTTGTATGTTACTTGTTACTTTTTCGGAAAATAACCTTTAAGATGACTCAGAGTCTTATCTAGATTAAAAAAAAATTAATATACCGTAGTTGTAGCCATCTTTGTTTATTAAAGTGTGATAAAAAATTTTGGTATTTATATATTCTGAACGGTACACTTCATCAAAAAACGAATTACTTGCACCCTTTATCAACAGGACGAGCAACCCTAAACCGTGGGATGCTTGAGATTTTTATCTGGATTTAATTACACCGCGTCGGTATTAGAGCAGTTGCGGGTTGAGCGAAATAACTTTGTGGACGTCAGACATTAGGGGTGGACTCTTTGATATTGTTCAGTAAAACGCTGTAAAATCAAGCCACTGTAACAACATGATAAGGAAGAACAAATAAGTGAGGCAGGTTTTATATTGTCGTAAATATTTTGAATTTCTGGTCTGAGTGCTTCGTCAGTCGAGTGGTTGCAAGCGCTTCTGCTGATCGAGAGGTCCTGGGTCTGATGCTATCGGGTTTCTCTAACTTGAAATTCCTAGTAGTAATTCCGACTTTGGATTTGTGCCCGCTGTATGGAAATCAGCTCACTACCGATTCCATAATGGGACATATAACGTAACTGGTGGAAAGTAAAAGTGTACTACACTCCTCTGCCTACCTCTTCGGTGATTACAGGCGTGACGTTACGTTTATTATGAATTTCTTTTTTCTTCTCATGAAATTTCATTGAAGTGAATTTACATTGAACGATATTACACGCCATTCTTATTCGATAGACGGAATAGCAATAGGGAATTGCTGCTGCATCGTAAAATACGTGTGTTGTTATCGCCACAAAAATTCTACCACGTTAAGAAACAAATAGAAAAAAGCTCAACTATCTTATTTGGAAAACATTTAATAAAAAAAGCGAAGTAGATAATTACTTCTTCAGTTAATAGGTTTTCAGATAACAGAAGTGCCAGTAAAACCTAGCCTTCATCTGTAATGTAATAAATAATGTAATAAATTTCCCTCGTAATTTGCGCATACGAGACCATTACCGCGACTTTATATTTGTCGTGTAGCTTAAGTCACGGTTGAATTGATATTTGATAATAACACGTATATTTGCTGAAAAATATACTGCTATAGGAAATGTATTAAACTCTATAAAGTGAACTGCCAACGGCTTTTTCCATTGCAAGTCATATAAATAAATACGTGCACTTATCTTCACAAGAAGTACCTACATATTAAAAAACAAGACGTTTCTAATTGTTTTACTCTAGGGCAACAGAAATACGAAAGTTGAAGTACTTGTTTATGAGTGTACCCTTACAAAAGGAAGACTTAGATTTGATATATTTTATTTTTATGAAAGAAGCAAGTCGCTGAGACATCGCCTTACGATAAGTGGTAACTTTAGCCTCTAGATATCTGGTACAAAGAAACAAATAGAAACACAATTCTAGGTAATAAGAACCACGGAGACATTGCTACTTATAAAGAATAGCATTATACGCCTGCCAATAATCTACCTATAAATAGTTACTGTTGTTCCCGAATATACCGTAGGCACGTTTTGTTGCAAATGTGTACGCAAACGCTTGCATGTAAGTAGACGAAATCTGAAAAGGGAGTACTAATGAAATTCTTATGTGAGGCGAAACGAAAGAAAAATAAACATACTACTCAAGGGTCATACTAAAATGGGATTAATTCCCGCTAACCTTTGTTGTTTGGACCATTCAAGCTCTGTCGCGGCCCAGCCACTGACAGATGAACTACAGCGGCTTGTTTATTAGCAAACATGGACATTTCGCGCTGCTTCACTTAACCCGACAACAAATATTGGCAGAAGTCATGGTTAGGTTCCAGATTAAATGGACTGTTGGCTGTCGCTAATGAGGTCAAGGTTATGATAACCTAAGTTAAGCTTTTATCGTTTTGATTCAGATATAAAAATTTTGACAAGAAAATAAAATTTCGACTAAAAGTAACAGGAAAAAGAAGAGAAATGAGTTTAATCGTGAATTTTGTAACAATATGACACAACGCAAAGAGATGTATTAGATATAACAAGCGAGAAAACGCCATTTACTGCCTGCTTTTGAAATTTTCTTTTTGACTGTGATGCCAATTTCAAAAGTCAAAAATAGCCTTTATAAAAGATTACACATCTCAATGATGCATGCAAATCATCGGGCCATTTTCAATCAGCTCTGGAATTCTATGCTTTTCGAATAACGATTTAACTCCTATTCCTATCCTATAATGAGTTCAGATGAGCGTAGGTCGCCCTCCTACAAGGTGGTCTGATGACCTGAAGAAGACAGCGGGCTACTGCTGGGTTCGGAAGGCCCAGGACCGAGACAAATGGGGCTGATTAGGGGAGGCCTATATCCAGCAGTGGACCTCCAAAGGCTGATGGATGGAATGAGTTCAGATTATGTTCACAGCTTGCTTTTTACTGTTTTTGATTCTTTTATTCGGGGATAATAATAGCGGTGGATTGTGTAAGTGTATTGTGTACTCGCATGTATCGCTGGAAGCAAATGTGGGAACTTCTTGACCTTAAGTAGTAGATCTGGTCTCTCGCTTCGGCGTCTTCCATAATTTCGATTAACAAAAATAGGGAATACAGCGCATCTTTATACCCACACTTCTCTCACCCTGCGGTTGCACGACGACCAATCTCGAAAGATCTTTTAACATGGCTCCGTGGATTCCTTTTAGTTTTACTCTGAGTTTAGTATGTAATTTTTCGGGTAATCTTTATTATTATTCTTTTGCATTCAACTGGAGAAACATATAAATTAAGGTTAATCAGAAAAAAAAATAACAGTTTCTTTTATACCGCAGAAAGCAAAATTCAAAATCTTTGTCGACATTCAAATTACATCTGCGTTTTTATTTTAATTTTATAAAAATGAAAAAAGCACAACTTCTATTACAACATTAACGACTTTAATGACACTGTATCAACTTTTCTATTGTTTTCCGTTCGGATAGCGCATGACGTTAAAAATATAATTTCTTGCGAAAACATTTTCGATGTCCCGGACATCGTAAACAACGGGAACTTTGCGGGTTTTAAAAATCTTCGCTCACTTGCCGTACCAAGAAAACTATAAACTATAACATATTTTATTTAAAGCAAAAAAAACATATTTATTTATATCTATATGAATGAATGAAGGAAGTCAAGTGTCACTTGTCAAAGAATGCACGAAGCTGGTAGAAAGCGTTCCAAATAGACCCTTCAATATAACAACTAATTTGGGATGGATCTCAGGTGGAATTTTATAGTTTAATTTGAAATTGTGCACAAGCACTTACAATACGCTCAGTTCATAACATTAAGTTATCTGTACGTCTTTTTTCTTTTATAACACGTAAAAGGCATATAAGCAAGGACGTGAATTTCACGTTATACCATCTCTTAAAGGACCTACCCATTGGAAGCAGCATGCTTTTTAGGTCTTGCAAGCCGGAATAGAATAACCAGATACTGTTTCGAAGATTGCTTGGATAACTTTGTTCTTAGATTTAAGACAATGTATTATAATTTTAATATTTGGTTATATATTTATTTAGTTATAAGGATCTACACTACCGCTGTAGGTATCCAAACATCCAAACTACCTATATGCTCATTTTCTATCATCTTAATTAAATTATAGTTCACTTGTTCCGAAGAGGTGAGACAGTTACCTGAACCTTTTTTCGCATAATCTAGAGCCCTGGCAAGTCCTAAACAAACCGGAGCCGAGAAATTATGCAAGCTACCAGGTATTAATTAATTTATTCTATATTATTATGCAAAGACCTATAAAACTTGGACGGTTGGAGCGAAAACGTTTATTCAAAGGGATCTGTCTATATTTTTAGAACCTTAGCGGGTTTTATGCTTTAAAATGTTGCCGAAATTATATTTTTGTAATTAATGGCCGGTGTTGGAATTGGGATGTTGGGCTGTTCAAATATGAAACGGAACATTTTGTCGCGAAACGAATAAGGGATACACTTCAGGAAGAATTTTTATAAATTAATAATACTTTTCAGAAATAAAACCTCTGAAAAAGATGAGCCTACGAAATAATTACCTTAGTTTTTGAAGTGGGCCTAAAAACATTATATTTAACTATTAAAGTACTTCGGCTAGATTTGCTGCTTTAGTAATTCGCCTATTTTTATCTAAAGACTGTACAGAATGAAGATCTTGATGTTTGTTATCTGGTAAATATTTTTAACGAGGACTGACTCGCTGGTCGAGTGGTTGTAAGCGTGACTGCCGATCAAGGTCCTACGTTCAAATCCCGGCTAGGGTACTCCTGGATTTTTCTAACTTAGAGTTTGTTATTAAAATTTCTAGCAGTGGCTTGGAGTGTGAATTTGTGCCAGGTTTAAGGCAATAGGCTCACCCGTATTCCATACAGGGACGGGAACCTAACTGGTGAAACGTGGGAATGTATTGTACACCTCTGCCTACTTCTTCGGAGATTACAGGTGTGATGTTACGTTTTTTATTTTTATAGCTAATTTCAATTTGGCTAAGTTATCTGATTTAACCTCCAGATTTAAAAGCGCTGCAGGATGAGCGAAAACGAAAAATTCTAATTATTATAATTCCCACTGGGGAATTTCTATTACCAAAATTGGGGAATGCAAAATGGAAACCTAATGCTTAGCGGCATTGTCTGGTAGTCGTCCCCAGGTGTTAAATATTGAAGCAGGCATAAAAAACAAATGAATTTTTTTTCTTAAAACGTTTATTCTTTAATCAATTATTAATAAACTTCTAGTAACTTTAATTATTTAAAGTTACTATTTAATCTAGTAACTTTACATTAACAGTCGCAACATACATGCAAATTAATGCACTATAACATAACACGAGTAAAGAACTAATACTGTTTGTATTTGCCATCGTGATATAAATGTGTACAAATGCACAATCTCTGACACGGTATTCAAATATGTAATCCACAATCTGTTTTCTCGAGTTTCTGCTGATCTGTCCCATTTATTTAACTAAGTAGGCCAGAGTTGGCTTCACAATGTTTCTCTTGTTGTACAAAGTTGTCATGGAACTTTCTGACACTTGAAAGTAGACTGAGACAATCTAGATGGGCTAAGCCTCCGTTCAAAGTAACGGTAAATGATCATGTTGGCGAAACATAATATAAATTATTCTTTCTTTATGTCCAATTTGCTTTTCACAGAACCGATAATTGCGTGAGTAAATGCCGTGAAATATAAAAATAAAATATCTTTAATTAGGTAAAATATAATTAGAAGAATTTTTCGTTGATTTGGTATAGTTCCATTACTTTTAGTTTTCATAGAACTGTAGAAATAACATCAATGTAATAAAACAACCGTAACGATTATTATTTAAAACATATAAATAGTTGTTAGCATATTATAAGCAATTCCTTAAGATTAAATTAACATCGAGATGGACAGAAGTGAAGTGTGTTTGATCCCCTGCCCGGCAGCTTGCCGAAGATTTGTCTTATCGCCGTATTAACTGAAAAATTTAATTCTGGCAATCAAGTAGTAAATAAAAGTTATAAACGAAGTTATATTATACATATATGTATGTAGGTGTATGTGTATAGAAATATAAAACATTCGAATGAAGCCCCCATGGCCCTGACACGGTTGCAGAAATTATAAGAACTGTGATATTGGCACGTTAAACGATCGGTCTCAGTAATTATTATGAAGCAAGAATAATTAAACCTCTTCGGAAGCTTTGAAGGCAGTTTAAATAAAATATCCAACAAAGAGATTAGCCACTAACTAGTATCTCCAACAATCCCAATTGCCGTCCCCACCAGTGGGATATAAAAGGAGTCCCATTCATAATTATTGCGCAAATTTATAGTACACTTAAAAATATAAAAAAGCAAAAAAGCATCCGCTTTTCATCTCATTCTAGGATTTTACCATGTCTTTACCCACTGAATACTGCAGAAATAACTCGGTTTTGTCATATTTAAGAGCTGTTTGACGTCAAATTCCACGAAGTACGTATTTAGATACCTGTTTTATCGTTTATTCATTCACTTGTAACACATTTGTAGTCTGTTACAGTAGGACACAATATAATAAAAAGTCTCCTTCTGTTGTTAATTATAATCTATTAACATCCTAAAAATAATATGTACCGTTAACATCTTAAATATAATACGTATATAAATAAATACTTATGTAGGATTACACAAATTATCACAGCCACAATCAATAGTCGTGTTTACCCCACAAATATTTGCCCAGGGTGGGAATCAAACCCGTATCCACCGGTTTAACAGTCAGGGTCACTAACCAATGGATTAATAGGCCTGTTGCCTAAAAATTTTCTAATACGAGAGCGGTATATTGAAAACACCACAACTTGAAAGGTTACAAATAAAAAATGACAATTGTAGGATAGGTAATCAGCCATCCTCACATTACTTAACTATCATTTGAATTGATTAGACGTGGTTCACCGCGCTAACAATGGAGTGTTTGATTAAATCGGTATCATTCTCCTATCCCGCAGTCTATACATTTTACTTACTTTTCAAGTTACTGTACATATTTTTCTGTTGAACAATATTCCGAAGTATTTAATACCAGTACAGATTTATAGTCATTTAGACCCATAACTTAAAGTATTTCTAAGGTTCCTTTTGTTTTTGGCGAAGGTAAGAGTTGGATACCGTTCTAGGAATTGGACAAAAAAGGCTAAAGCCCTGGCTCACGGCCAGCTCGAGTCAAACGTTGCCTTCACTTGGCAGGGAAACAAAATTGAGACACCATTGAAATACTTATTTCAATTACTGCAATATTTTCAACAATAATATCAATAAGCGAGTCGTGATCTCGTACATTGCATAACACTTTGTACGGATTTGGTATATGAGTGGAAAACAATTTTGAAGATTTTCTTTTTTAGTCTGGTAGACAAGTAGACCTACACGCGGACCTAAGCTATCATTTGGCTATATTTACAAATTTATCCGTTAGCTGCCTCCCCCGCGTTCGAAACCAAACATTATACAATACACAACCATGTTGTCCTGATATTTCGTAATAGAATTCTGTCGGATATATTCCCAACGAATTACACAGACATCGGATTCTTAAAATCGCAAGTACGTGTTTCCTACATCTAGCTAACTTTGGGGATAGTTGTAATCCTAACTGGCCAATAGTCTTGATCCTTGATGAACCAAAATAGAGTAAGTATTGTTACTTTGTGACTGAAGTTGGTACTTTCGTGTCTATACCCTTGGAGGGCTAGTAATTACACCCACGACAAAACATAAAAAATAAGACACAAACGAAATTGTGGAGAAAAAAAACTTTAAACACACTCCTCTTAATTCCCCAAACCACTGACGGCAACTTCAGCATCAAGTATTTTAATTATCTTAATCCCCCGACAAAACTCCAAAAGCACCCTTGCGACTTAGAAGTATGGTCGTCTGCGGTGCAAGTTACAAACAGATGATATCTTAACGCGTCAGGGTAAAAACGTAACATCACGCCTGTAATGCCCGAAGAGGTAGGTAGACAAAGGAGTGTAATACACTCCCACGTTTTACCAGTTACGTTTACGTCCCACTATAGAATAGGGGGTGAGCCTATTGCAATACACCGGGCACAAATCCAGACTCCGAGCCACTACTAGAAATGTCCAGCAGAAAATGTAAGTTATAAAAATTCAATAGTAAGCGACCAGAGATTTGAACCCAGGATTTCTCGATCAGAAGTCGCGCTTGCAACCACTCGACTAACGAGGCAGTCAAGTCAAGACGTCAATAATGAACGCGAACATGAAAGTTATTGTCACCTTTGTTTTACATAAAACAATATATATCTTCGACTGAGTTTTATTACATTAAAGCATTAAACATTGAACTTTTCTAATTAAACAAAAGGTTAATTCATAATGTTGTCAGGAAACACGAAGAAGCCCTGAAGTTATCACAGAATAAATTGAAAAAGAAAAAAGTTAGCCCGAAACGTTTAAACGGCATATAAGAGATTTTATTTAAAATATTAATTAAGAAAACATCGCGAGCGAGAAAAACTTTGTATATTTAAACAAATTAAATATTTTCAAGTTTTTATTATCTAAAACACTGCTTATGTCAAGGAATATCGAATTAACGTAATTGTTACATTTGCTCTTCTATGCATTAATTACTAAGCACTGGCCATATTCGTCCCAAAGTACTAAAAACTTGTTAAAGTCTGTGATAACAGTGCTTAATACACGAGTGCGTAGATATGTGAAAAGTATAAGTAACTATGACCTGACTATATCGTCGGCATGACAATGAAAATTTTGCCAAACGTGTATGACTACAGATATATCTAGTTTTGATACGTAAATTTCTCACAACAATATTAAGAGGTTCATATTCAAATTGGTTAAGATATAAAAAGACAATATTTTACGTTTCGTATATTATTTTCTTAATAGGTGTTACCTTGACCTTTTGAGCTTTAAAGCTGACCTTGAATGTTTTTAACAAATTTGCCATCATAAACAAAATGTACAATATTGGACATTGATATAGTTTTATTATATAGACGTTTTATCCGTCTCATCTTCAATAAAATATGCTATAGAATAATATATATTTTAGATCAATTGTATTGGTAATTTTAGTTCAAAAGTACCAATAATTATCAATTTTATGTAAATAAAATCGAATTATAACGAAAAAATCTTTATCGAGTCATTCATAAAAATACAAAATACACTTCTGCAAAAGTTCGTGATTTGTTCCACAAAACGTGCCCAGCGAAAACCGCGCTAATTTTTGAGACAATTCCCGAGCGAATACAACTTTCGCCACACCCGTCTAAAAGTGAGAAAACTTGCTGGCAATTCAATTAACGTTACTATCGGATAAATTATGGCCCTCGGGCCGTCGTGTAGACGACGAAGAACAATGGAAACGGATTTGTCTTTACCAAGTTTTATTGTTTCTAGAGTTTGATTGGTTACGATGACTGGTAAGTTTCGAAAGTCACTTAATGTCTATTTAAATTTAATTGATTGGGGACACCTAACTTTTCCTACCTAAAATCATTCTTTAACATTTACCAAGTCCCGAAACTCTTCAAAATAATAGTATAGTTGTATTTATAATACTTATTACTGTTTAAAATTCCAATTTACATAATCTAAAACTTCTAATAACGGTCAAATAAATTATATAACACATCTTTTCGTGGTGGCTTGAGTCAAATAAAATTGAGCCCAAACTAAAATTCGTCGCAATGTGCTACGTAAAATTACTGGGAATATAAAAACATAATAAATAAACGTTTTCCTTAGTGTGCAAGTAAAAACAGTCTTGATGAAATATATTTCAAAGGATCAAAGATCCTAATGTCACCCAACGAAGCTTTAAAACTAAATGGAGACCCATTTCCACTGAAGCGTTATTTTGCTCTTTTCGCAATCTGCAATGGCCGGCATAATCTCCCGGACTGACATTTTCGATATCCAACGGTCATGGCATTGGTACATAATCCAGAGATTTGCAACATTGACAGGTAGTAATCCCTGAGGATGTGCCCGGGCTAACTATTTCTGATTTTGCTTCCGTTTTTAGAACAACCTTTCACCGTATTTCATTTAATGTATCGCTATGTAGGATATAAACGTACATAGGGTGAAACAAAATTTATGGGAATAGAGTAAGATTCAATGTTTTCGAGATATAAATTAATTATGACATACTTTCATGTTGCTTTTTTTATTTAGCTTGATGCCATATTTGATAAAAGTAACGTGTTGTTGTTCTAATTTCTTTCTTTTAAATGAAAGTAAGTAAGACTTCTGCTTCATTTTTAGGTTCCGGTGGTTATACAGATTTCGGTGAAATACGTGTCATCTAAAGGCACTATGATTACATATAATAAGCCTTTCGTTCCCATACAGAATATAATG
>DWFY01000312.1:0-10571 GCA_018246875.1 Creonpyge creon creon | reverse complement strand
TTTATAAATATCGTGAATTGGTAGTCAGCCTCATATAACAAATCTTTTCCACAGTTACTTGGGTTTACGTAGCTGCCCTTCCTGCCATACCCCTTACTAATTCTTTACATGTTTATCATAAACAGGAAACATTTGTCTGCTAAATGCACTCTGTAATAGCATAACTCAAATAGAGTATATGCAATTCTTTTTTTTAATTCACCATCTACCTAACATTGATCTAATGTCTACTACGGGGCTAGACATATTTCCAAACAGATTTTAAAATATTCACATTTATTAAAGTTTGAACACACAAACAATTTATTTAACACCGAAGAACAAATAGGAATAAGATTTCTTCCATAAGTGCATGTAAGTTAATTTGCGTTCCAATAAAAGCTTCCAATCTACATTATACCACAAATAAGGAGTGTTACGATTGTTACGCACATACCTACAGTGAATTTTATACATCAGTCTCAGTTTTGCTGCTGGTGCGCCGGCTCCTTCCGACACACCCAGGGTTCACCCAATGAGGTCCACTCAATAGGAACTTTTTAACGTTGTACTCCATTCTTGCCAAGTCTTCGGGCGAAAGCTCTTTATCGCCCTTATTCTTCAATGCTTCCTTCAACTCCTTATTGGTGTCAAAGTGTGAGTTATTTCTTTGTGAATTATCATTGTTCACCTCTGTTATGGGCAAGTCATTGCACTCGACTGGAAATATAGTTTCTTTAACAACATGATTAATAACTTTTACCAGAGGCGCAGCGCTCATCAAACTTTTCTCCTGGTTGTTATGAGTAGGTGGATGATGAACGTAACTGTTACGTGGTTCTCTGGCATACTTGGAGTATTTGCTGACAGGGTGAGGCATGTTTAGTGCTAACTCATTGAGAGTCTCTGTAAGTCTGCTCAGTTTACTGTCTCTTCTCAAAGCGCGGTTGGTGTAAGTGCACTCATCTTCCAATGGGTCATTAAAATTATTTTGCTGTTCCAAATTCTTTTCGACCCATTCTGCCACCCTCAGCAACTGCTGTTTTTGTAGCAATGCGGTGCTGTCATCGCTAGACAACGAGCTTGTGCTTTGCTCGTTTGTAAACACTTTGTTACTTTCATTCACTTTCAAATGAGTCTGTGTCAAATTAGGGTAAACATTGACAATTGCGGGTAAGCATGGTTTCAGTGGTTCTGGTTTCTTTTCAAAACCTGGTAATTCCCCTTGCGGAGGAAAATCTTTGGATATTTTTGTATTTTCTATGGAATGTAGCTGAGACATATCTATCTTTTTTAAGGGTCTAGCAAACTGACTGGCAGCTTTGCTCTGTTCGTACCTATCGAAATTAAATATCTTCACCTCTTGATGATCATTAGAGTTAAAGGCGTCGTTTTTAATATCCATTTTAACCTGATCAATATTATTATTTTGTGCATTAACGTTAAAGTCGTTAAGTAAATTGACAGCTTCTAATGGATTCTGCTGACTTCCTACGCTCTGTGTATTATTGTTATTGTGCTCAGAGCTATTTGAAAAGGTGTGAGTCTTTAATGGTTGTAATGGCGAAGAGGACACGTTTAATAAAATTGGATTGATAGAAGTACTTTTGATAGACACGTCAGAATCTTTGTTGTTATTGTCTTCATGAACGTCAATGAGTGTGCTTTCGACAACAATGTTATCGTTTTTGTTGTCGTTAATAATATCATCATCAGGTTTAGATAGATGGATGAAATTATCCATACCATCATTAAGATCTTTGAATATCGAATTCTCATTACACTTGCTTTGCCTTCTGTATAAAACTGGTGGTACATCTGGCTCTGCATTATCGAGAAGAATATTTTTAGAACCTGCCTGCATACGCAAGTGGCAGAAACGGGGACCAGGCCCAACATGAGTATTTGATTTATGAGTGCTTATAGTAGATTTTGCTACAGATGAAGTTCGACTTCCGCCCATTGAACTTTGTGAATTCTTTAAGTTCAAATTCTCACTTAACGTTTTCTGAGTTTTGGATATAACCTCCTTATCAACCGGAATTTCTTTTATCAGTAAGTCCTCATTACCAATACTATGAATACTACTTTTCTTACTAGAAATTGAGGTTTTAGTGCGATCACAGAGTTTGTGATGAATGGCTGGTTCCATTGTAACAGAATTATTTTTTTTCAATTGTTTTAATTCATCGTCTCCTATGGATACTGGTTCCTTTAGTAATATTGGTTCTAAAGGAATAGGTTCAGCCGGTTTTAATGAGCCAATTACTGTAACATTTGTTTTAACTATTCCAATCTCTGCATCAAAATTTTCTTTCTGTTCCTCAATAGTAGGTGGAGCAATCATATACACAGAACCCTGGTTCGAAATTTTATCATTCACAAGTTTACTGGCATGTGGTGAAACACTTCTAATACTGTAATTGGAATGTAATGATTTAATTTCGGAATTACAATTAAAGCAAAAAGGGTTCAATTCCCCGCTCAAAATTGTTTGTGTTGATGTTGTGTAATAGCTTTCATTATAGCAAAATGGTTTATTTTGAGATTTGCCACAGGTACATGTATCACAGTGTTTGGTAACTGTATCTTGGATGCTATCTTCAAGGATTTTAGTCATAAGTGAAGCAGAAATGTTAAACTCATATTCACTTGCATCAAATGTATCAGTATCATTACCATTTTTTCCAGGAACTGAACCTCCAGGTTTTGAAGTTTTCGACATTACATACTGAGAAACTCTGGTTTGAGTATCTACAGGAAGCTGTAAAGAAAAATAAGAAAATGATTAACACATTAATATACAGTTAACACTAATACATGCATAATTTTAAAAAAGAATCTTTGGTTTGTTTCTAGAAGCACAACACTTAGACTAATTTATATCCCTAAGTAGGAGAGGTATTGTAGTGTGCGTTTGCAATATATGATAGACTTGCTCCAATACATTAAGGATACCATTCTCAGGAGTAGCAAACAGTGACCTCAAGCAGTGACCTTTTCCAGTAAATTGACTGAATATGTAGAGATACATAGATATCATACAGCAAAGATATACATAGACATCTTAACAATTTTGTATTCCTCTTTTTATTAAAAAATATATTATGGAATATTAAGTTGCCCTTAGTGTTTACAAAATGCTTTACTTACATTGTCAAGTTTTTGAGCAACAAAATTATCTGGCTTGCACTGCAGCAACTGAATTGCTAGATTCATATCATTCTTATATCTTTCCTGTAAATATACAGTAGAAGGGATATAAAATTGTTCAATGAAAAGATAGCACACTTAATCAACATAAATCAATCCTACATTTTCCTTCTGCAGCATGCTATAATTGTGTTTGGACTCGGCTAATCGAACAGACAATGTGGCAATGTCCTTGGTCAGCTGACTCTTTTCACTCTTCATCTTGTCAACCATCTGTAGTAACTTATCCTCTAACACTTGATTTAACTTTTGCACTCTTTTATGTGAATCGTACAATCTGAAAATGATATCAACATAGATTAAACTATGAGCAGCACTAGCCTAGTAGTTTAAAATTCAGTCTCTCATTAAAATTTAGCCTCAGTATATGGATATATTTGTTTGATATCAAAACAGGTTAAGTAATAAATTGACATTAATGTTGATCCATATTACAATTTTGTCAACTTAATAGATACCGATTATATATGAAGAATATGCAAACTACTATATTAAATTTCTGCTAGACAGGAGCTTGCAATGTTACCTCTCATATTTTTCCCGCCATGTATCAAGTTGTTCTTCTAAGTCGTTGGCTCTCGAAGTACACTTGTAGAACTCGTTCTCAAGCGCTAGAAAGTGTTCATCTCTGTCTGCAATGTGTTGCCGCAGGTGTTCCAATTGTGTGCCCAACTGGATCTCATCCACACCATCTTTACATTCCTATCAATTGTGGTGCAACAACAAAATAAAATATGAACAAGCCAGTGATGTGTAATTGTACATCTGTTATTAAACAAGTGTATGCCAATAATGACAGTTTGATGACAGCCAGACCAAACGATAAAAAACCTTTGATATCATTACACTGTGCTTTACAAGGTCCACACTTTGATATTTTAATTACAACTCTTCAGTTTGCCCCAAACCAATAAACAGTCATACATTCAATGTCAGAAAATGTGACCCAAATTTGAATTGCTCATTAAGTAAACAAATTCAGTATATATCGAGTGGCTGCTTTAATTTTCTTTATGAATGTAAATTATTAGGATATATGCTGATTAAGGTTCAGGTTTTAGTCAAATGTAGGCTAGAACTATTTAACATAATTATGAATATCATGTAATTCAAAATATAATTATTTTGTGATTTGTTTGAATTTTTTGTCTTTAAATACTCATTTTGATTTGATCACAAAGCATTTACATTTAAGTAATTTATGACATTCATTCATTTATGGTGAGATTTTAAATCCTGAAGAAATCACAATGGTACTTACAGCTGACCTACTTTATACTTTCCCTACTGAAAAATAGCAACATGTCTTCTTCAAATTTTCTATCAATAGGAATCAAGAGACTTGTCTATACATAGCAAGTAGCAAAATAAGATTTCACAGGCAATACTACCATTACGATGGTGTGGCCTGCCCTGGAATTCACGTACTCACAACTTGTTAGTGGAAATGGAATGCAAATGGAGTAGATTTATTTTAGTATAAACATTTGGATGATGCATAATCAAACAAAAATTGCCATAAGATTCTCATAACCCTAACGAGGGTCAGGGTGCAATAAAACCTTGAATTAATTCTTTTTTGTATCAGATATATACTACCTAATTTAATCATACATAATAATGAACATGTAAACTATTTTAGTTAAGTTTTAACAAATTGAAGAAAATTTAGAGCAACTTCTAATTTTGGAACATATTTTCTACTTCTGCATGTATGGATGTGATAACTATATTTTAAGCCAAATTATCACTATCTCTTCTTCAGAATGTAACCCTATAATACTACAACAAATTAAACTGAAAATACAATTTAGACACAAAGCTGCAATGTTCTTTTATTTCATGGTCCAACTGCTGTAGGGTGATACATGAGATGATCACAGAACTAATAATATGCAGCAAATCAAAGAAGAAAAGCAGTGCAAATTCCTTTTTTAAACCATATTCATGGAAAGAAAGTACTCCTAGGTTAAATATAGTAAAATAAACTCACTATATAAGTGTAAAACATCTAATAGAGATTACAGTACAGTTAAGTACAACATTTAAACATCAAAAGTTATAACATATACCCTACTATTAGAGCTAAGCTTTCTTTTGAAATAAACAATATTTTATCAAATTCATACCAAAAAAGTTATTAAGACCAAATATTATATGTCTTATTTTGGTATCAGATGTTATTCAACTTAAGATTATATTCTTGTCATTGTAGTTACAGCAAAGTTCAAAAATTTTATCACACATTTTACAACTTTCACAATGCATTAAGCTCCTGGCTTCTCTTAGTTTTGAGAAAAGAGCAACCGAGGAGGCTCATGATACAAGATACTGAAATGATAAAGAGATAGCAGCTATCTACAGTTCTCTGCAAAGTTTACAAAAGTCCCGCAATGGTGAAAATTCCCAACTAGGTAGTTTGCCACTCATTAGTCACCTCTTAATACATAAAAATAAAACATTTATTGTCATAAACACATGACTATAGAATATACATATTATTAAATTGATTTTCGTCGTGGTTATAGATATACTATTATATTAGAAATAGAAAAAAAAACAAACGAAGTTCATCGCCAATTTTTACCTTACAGGGGGAGGTCTTAGTGCTTTCATCCATAACTACGTTTAATGTGCATCACATTATGCCACATCAAATGTTGTGTAAACTTAGCCACGTCACACGAGGTGTTTAACAAAATAGCTATTTTATCAATAAGCCACCGTTCAAAAGAAAGAAAACAAAAATCAATCCGGACACGCAACGTGCGATATTTACTTTTGATTTCACGAAAAACTCTGCCAATACTATTTCTCGATACGTGTTATATGGATACCACAAATTAGTGAATAAAAATGCAAGAAAATATTATTGAAATTCCCAAAATTTTTACGATTATCGCTTTAAGCAAAACCGAATATCTTTTAAGACAAACGTAATTGACGTTATTGACATCTACATTTTCCATATACAGATACAGCATGAGATCACCCTGTGTTACCAATGTTCTTAAATATTTTTAATCTGTATTCTTTATCTGATTTAATCACTATCAGTTATAATATAAATACTTTTAAAATTAAACTTTTATATCTTATCAAATGTATTTACACATGTCATGTGCTACTACTTAATTAAAGTCGGACAATTTATATCTATATAGACGCACCGAACATTTAACGCGAATACTTAAAACTGAGGTAAACTGATGAGTCACAATTATTTCGTGACTTTCATCACAAATAAATATCAACATTGCTAGTTTTCCAAGAACAAAAACAATTATAGCATAATAACAAATGAGAAGCGCTTTCGTGTGTCCTACATTTCGTCTTGAACACTACAAGCCGTGAGTAAAGTGCAAAAAGATATTTTTACACTTATTGTATCTGCTAAGCTAATTATTAAGTAATGAGATTAAAGTACCTACATTAAAATTGTTTAAGCTAACAATATGCAAAAAATTTAAACAGTTCTTTCGATTATTTTGGCTTTATTGGATACATATTAATAGCTTTTACGCTTGCTTCACATTTCTGTTATTACTACGATGATGCCTCAAGTTCGGAACTTGTGTAAATGATGTGTTTTCAAAAAATGTTCACCATAATCAATATGATATAACATAATTCTGATTTTATGAGACATTAGACGATGTCCCGTAATTTGAGAATGATGCGTTATATTTTTATAAAGCACTCTCCATTTTTATAATATTCGGGATAAGTAGCGGCCATAAATGTTCATGGATTTAAAATATTATATCAGGTAAATCAGTTATTCTAGCTACAAATAAACATTGTTATATTTAATTTCACTATCCATTGCTTATAACTACATAGGTGTACTAATTTTTGCTTTGGTGGTCTTAGTTGTGGCTTAAAGGAAAAAAAAGGTCCTACACTGTTTACATATTATCCGATATGATATCGCTGTTGATTGTAGATCATACATCGGTATGCATAATATATGATTCTTTCACAATTTTTCGAGATGTTATTGGAGTCTACAGCGACAGTCTACAACAATAATGTTCATACGTGTGCTAAGAGCTTGTTTTCTAATGCTATGGACTCTTATGCAAGCCGCCCCCTCTACGAAGGGTAGAAAGCTACTGAAACGCTATTGAATGTATGGCACTGCTGATTACCGCCGGTAGCTAGCCCCCACTTACATTATTCCAGGGGACAATTTATTTAAGCGCCACCGAACACAAGCTGTTAAAAAACGTACGTAAGACATATTAACAAATCAGACATATCTAATATGTTCCGTTCCTATATTTTCATGTTAAACGATGAAAATGTATTATTAAATGATTATAAAATAAATTTAAATTTGTAAAAATTAAATACCTACATGAATTGAAACTCAATAATATTTTAAAATAATAAATAATAAACACGATGTCTTATAATTCAGGTATATATTTTATTAATTAGGACTCAAAACCTAAGCTTTCCTGTACTCTAATTAAGTTAAATATATTCAAAGAAAATGAAACACCCAAGGTCGTTTCCTAAGTGTGTATGCAACATATTTCAGGGGGGATAAAGACGTCCGAAATAGCGCGATAAAAATAAATAATTGTCAGAGGTGCGTCGTCAGCGAGTAACGAGCACTCGGCTATACTGTGCTTACTTCAAACGTCGACACACGTCTGGAGCTGACGGGGGATCTATTTCGGGACCACCAGCCTCATACTAATACTGATTCAACTGCCGACACTCCTTTGTCTTATTAAAAATATATTGGTCATTACCTATATAAAAGTACGCAGTTTATGAAAGCATTCAAAAATGGGAAACATCCTCAGTGCCACCCCGACAGGAGGACAAGCCGCAATCCCTGGTGATAACATAACAAGTGAAAGCGAAGCAATGGACGACGCCAGTGCATCTCGGAATAACGATGGAAGGAACGTCGTTGGAGAACAGTTCCATGACACCATAAGTGAACATGAAGATCAAGTTCGGGCTCAAGTAAAAGAAGATGAAATGAACGAATTTAGAAAGCAATTAAATTTAAAACGCGAACAACGGAGAGAAATATTAGCTCGACATCGATCTGAGAAAAAAAGCTTGGAGAAAGCATTAGAAGAAGAAAAAAACGCAAAAATACAGTTAATTGAAAGGAATAGATTACTTCAAGAATTATTACTTAAGCACCATATTGAAATTCCCGAAAATATAAGTTGTGTCGGGGATTGTGACCTATTTCAAGTAATAAATCAAATGAAAGATGAGTTCGAGACATTAAAATCGAACAATAACAGGTTAAGATGTGATTTATCAGAGTCAAATAACGCTCTCCAAGCTGCGTACTCTGACATAGCCGATTTGAGTGCACAAAATACGGAATCCATTAAACAAATTAACGCATTAAAAGAAGTGATAGCAGTTAGTAAGACAATGATACATCTTCGTGAAGAACAGCTTAACCAGGTAAGAATATTTGTGAATATATCTTGATAGTTTTATACAAATCTGAACTAAGCTACAGAGCAATATATACTGTACAGAGAAAGGGTGTTTGTGATTAACGGGAGTTCAGCAGTGAAATACGGGCTTACGCCCAATTTCATGAATACTTACGATTTATAATATTTTACCCTTTTCTGGATTCTAGTTCATTTATACAAATGAAATTGTTTTCATTTGACAGGAATTATAAATATCAATCATTTCTTATATGCAATTATTTGAAAATCATTGACAGTAGCAAACTTGAAATTAGCAAGTGTGAAAGACTGTCGCTCGTAAATACCCCAAACTTGTACTATGAAATAAAATGTGTACGTATAATATAAGGGGCTTCCGTAAATAAAATATACATATATTAATACTTACTCGTACAGCACTGTTTAAGTCGTTTATATGGAAATGTGATTTTATATCAGCATTGTGGCAGGATTAACCACTACCTACCTTCAGTATTAGGCTCCTAAAATAAAAAATGCAACATCACACACACTTCTTTTTTCACGTGTTTAAAATTCAGTTTAAGTACAATGAATATAACTAAAATTATATGAATGTAAATACTTTTATAAATTTCTATACTTGATACTTCTTTTCAATAGCAGTTCATTCGTCGTTGCAAAGCAGTTTCACAACTTTTTAAGATTAAACGTGTAATTTGGTTTTCAATGCCAGTAAAGGCAAACGACCTGTACGTCGTACTGCTGCCGGTCGGGGACCGGCTCGACGCGGCGTCTGCGTGCGTCGCATCCATTCTTTGTGTCGTTGGCACAGCATCTTGACAGTCCGCCAAGCAGTCGAGCAGCGCACAATTTATGGCTTATTACCACAATTACTACAACGAGCTTGTGACGATTTAAGTCGTCATTCCAGCGCCGAATGCTCTAAAATTACATATAATCGTTAATTATATCTTTCAACAGCTTAAAAACAAATTAAATGAAATAGAACAATCATTAGCCGACAGAGAAACTAATATTTTGTCGGTGGATCTAAAGCAAGAGTATGAGCGTCAACTGCATAACATCCGAACTTTACGAGGACTTTACGAGGAACGGGCTCGGTTGGCCGAGGCCACGAGGCAGGCCCTCGTAAAGGAGCTTGAAGAACAGAAAATACTCAAGCAAGCAGAAGTCAACAAGTATGTTTATGTTTTAATAATAGGTATAATTGATCACTGCACATTTTGAATCGACAATTGTTATTTGTAATTTACGTATAGTTAGTATTTAATATTTCACAATAATTAGTTTGCTTATTTTTAGGTGCCAAAAACTTTCCGAAAATTTGGAAGAACTTGAAACAAAAGTTAGTACCTTAGAAACTACAATTGAAGATAAAAATAGTCAAATAGCATCGTGTCAGGGAGAATGTCGGGGCTTAAAAGCTGAAATGGAAGTTGTTAATAAGGTCAGTATTATATCTTATGAACATTTTTCTTAACTTTCGTAAATATAGAATACTGTGTATTTGATTAAATTCATTAATTTCCTTTTATAGCTTTTTTCACAAGTACTTTTAGGATATAAATCAAAAAAAGATCTTGACCAGCTAGTACACAGGCTCGAAGAAAACCATGGTTTACTAACACATATGGCAGAAAGGGAGAATGATTCAGAATCATCTTCTGCTTTACCTAAATTACTATTGGAAATAGTAAGCCAAGTGGATGACAAAGAGAACAATGACGCCGAAAATGAACATTCGAGCAAATATTCAAAAATGGGATATAGTCAAGATATAACTATCAATGAATCAGGTATAGCTTTTCTCTTTATGAAATAAACAAAAATACCAACAATTGTAAAATTATAGTGCCAAATGTTCTTGCTTATACGTCATCAAATAACAGAAAAAAACGAATTATTCAAAAGTGATTTTGTGCCTTCCGTTGCAAT
>DWFY01000311.1:0-10586 GCA_018246875.1 Creonpyge creon creon | reverse complement strand
CTCACTCCGGGGGCCCGGGTTCAAATCCTGGCGCGCACCTCTTTACAAAATGTGCGTTTTATGATTAAATATCACTTGCTATAACTGTGACTGTAACTGGGAAAACACTGTGAGGAAACTCGCACACCTTAAAGTTCATAAAAAAAAATGTTCTCTGAGTCTGCTAACCCGCACTTGTCCAGCGTGGCCAACTATGGCCTTAACCCTGTCATTCTAAGAGGAGACCCGTGTCCAGCAGCGGAGCGATAAAAAGGGCCGGGAGAGAATTAGTAACTAACACGAAATGGGACTGGTTATGATCGAGGTCCTGCAGATGTCCACGGCCAGCAGAGGTAACTTTTATAAGTTATCTACTGCCGGTTCGTTTGCTACTTTCTTGACATAAAAACGAAACTGTTTCAAATTATAACGTCGATTGTCTCAGTTTTATTTGTAATTGATGAACTGACATTGCGTTTGTGCGTGAAATGCGTAAAAGTAATCGATTCAGTGGGAATGCTTTAGAAATGCGCCAAATTAAATTATCTAACATTAATCCTGCTGGCACGAGGTTAAGAATGGTCTACGATCTCCAAAACATGTCATAGATAAGTAGTTTATCCATCTACAGACATTTTGGTCAAAAATCGAACTCAAAACGCGCTGATAAATGAAGCATGCGTATTTAAAGTTCTATGCTTATTTCTAGTAGTGGCTCGGAGTCTGGATTTGTGCCCGGTGTATGGCAATAGGCATATCTCCTATTGCATGGTGGGATGGAAACGTAACTGGTAAAACGTTAGATTGCACTACATTCCTCTGCCTACCGCTTCGGGGATTGCAGGCGTGATGTTACGTTAATTTTAATATTATTATCCTTTGTATTTACCGACAGCTGTTTAAAATATATTAGGAAAATTAGTTTATACCTATTAGCTACTAAGCATTAATTAATTTGTTACCAATTGCTTTTATTGGTACATTTACAGGTACGTGCGTGTATTCGAATACACCAAGATTTAATCGTCGGCGCAATTATTGCCAAAATTTAATTCAATGTTCGCCGGAAAAACCATTGTTAAATTGTTAATAACGCTGTACAGTTACACCTCGGCGCTCTAAGGTTTCCTTTACAAATGTCTTAAATACGTTTTTTAATGTGCACTTCCATCAGGCAACGAACTGATAGCTATATGTGTTTTAATATAACCGACGGTATCATATGAGTGGTTATTTCTTGTGTAATTATTTTACTTGAGACGCATTCTCTTATAAAGTTTAGTGGATGGGTTACTATAACAGGCGTGATATATTAAAGTATTTTCGTTACTTCGCTTGACTTTACCGGATATTTCTTTAGTGTATATTTAATACACTGTGGCTTAGACAGTATGATACCAACTATTATAATTTTTTTTGAGACCTATCTCCCTTAGACGGGATATAAATAAATTGACACAAAAGCCAGTTGTCAGACACGTTAGTACTGGTGATAATGAAAGTGGAATGCATTGTGCATTTGACTGGAACGTCGCATTCCAGACTTAAAATACCGATGATGCAAAAATCGCTACGTCATGAGCAAACATTTCCCAGCGGCGCAAAAGAATTTCCTGGCTTGGCTGTCTTAAAAATTTGAGCAGGAAATTTTACAAGGATAGCGTCTTCGTACGAAATCATTTCCAATGCATGAGAACGCCAGACGCCCCGGTCTTGGGAACAGACGTGTCTGTCGAAATTTAAAACTTATTTTGTCGGTGACAAATTATTTTCGGAACATGTGCTGATACGAAATTCGAATTCAGAACTCTGCGTATTACATGAAAATTTAGAATATAATTCCAACTGCTGCTAACAGGGATTTTCAACACATCATCACATATTCTAAATGAATGATATCAAAAGTCTCATGTGTTTAAAAATTCCATCATATTAGATGGCAACCACTATACTAATATTAGAATATTCTAGAATCCTTTATCTTCCTAGCGAAGACTGAAGCGTACGCTGCAGTTTCCGTCCGTAGGTATTTAATCTCAAATTCAGTTCTGTCTATCTATTCAACTGATCTCGTCAGACACTTTGAATTCTGAACTTAAATTTCTGTGAATTTAACTCCAGTACTATTTTCATTTACATTACCTCACTTGTTTATGTACTATCGTGATGACGTAAGGGTGTCCTCATATTAACTTACTAAGAATTTATAGTGATTGATTAATTGATAGCGATTGATAACGCAAACAATAACGAAATTCTGAAGACATAGTTTTTAATTCTTCCTGCCTCTTTGGTCAAGTGGTTGCGAGCGCGACGGTCGATCGAGAGATCCTGGGTTCAAATTCCAAAATGGTTAGTAGTGGCTCGGAGTCCGGAATTGTGCCCGGTGCATGGCAATAGGCTCATCCTCTATTCCATTGTGGGATGTAAACGTAAATGGTGAAACGTGGGAGTGTACTATACTACTGTGCCTACCTCTTCGGGGATTATATGCGTGATATTACGAAGTACGTGAAAAAACACAAGAAAAGTATAAATAAATATGTAAACAAATACATTCTTAAAGAAGTGTTAAAACGACTCTATATATGTAGAATTTTTCACGCGATGTAGAACTCTACTACAGTAACGCTGTTCCAATGCAATAGCGAAACGGAAGTGATCTGTAAATATGTATGTGTAATGGAAAGAGTTCTGCGAATAGACCAAGTATGTAGAGATGTTGGATTTGTGCGAGGAACGTGTAGAAAGTCATTCGATTCTACACTTGTAACTCTATCTGCATATGTAAGAGTTATAGGACTTCATGTAAAGAGTAGAGATATACTCGTAGAGAATGTAAATGTAATTAACTTGTTACTACTAAATTAAGAAACCAAAACGAGACACTGTATTTGAAATAAATGAATGTATATAAGACATTTATTTATGTATGAAAATATATAAAATAATTTCTTCCATTAAAAGTAAAAATAATTAAGGCTTCACAACTGTGTGGCTAATAGTTTTGAATGTGTGCGAGTCCCGTTAATAATCTGAAGGCTTCAACGTATGTATATCATTTATTCAATATAATCAAAGCATGTCGATTCATGTATACGCGAAACCACATTTCTAAACACATCTCTAAACTATTGACGCAAAAGTTATAACTCTATCGTAATTTTCAAAGCACGAGAAATCCGATACAGAGAGACTCCAAAAGACAAAATGGATCTAAATGTATTATTATCGCCATGTTATCACGCTAGTTCCTGTACTAGGTAAGCAGGTAGCGCCTAGTGTCAATCCGTATTCTTACAGAGCTGACGTGCATTTTTATAAATCTCTACTGTGATCTAAAAGTATAATTTTAATTTATTTCTCTAAATATATTATTATACCGACCATATATTACGTTTTTAATAAATTCTCGATCCCTTAACTCACGTTTCCGGAATAAATTAGCCCACAGAGAAACCGTAGATGTAGAGACAAAGCTCTATCTAAACGACCGCGGGCGTACAGACTCGGTTATAAACGCGTTCAGATAAAGGCTCAGAAAAACTTTACAGTTTCAAATGGAAACACTTGTATGTTTATTTTATACCTCAAAAGAATCATCTATGTATCTATGTAAAAACTATTGCACAACTCTCTTTTTTTATTATTTAATACGCTAGCGTTTAGCCGCAATCCCACCTGATGGGAAGCGCAGATGCGTTCTAAGATACTCTATGCTTTTATGTTATCATACCGTACATATATGGCAACCTATGTACATATATATAAGGTAAAAAAACGTAACGTCACGCCTTAATAGGCAGAGGAATGTAGTAAACTCTCACGTTTTACCAGTTATATATAATGTAATTATATACACCATATATAATATAACTATAATATAAAAAGCTCTGACTTTCTCCGACTAGATTCACGTATTACGTGTATATTGAAACTGTTGCATTAATATTTTTATCATAATGCCGCATTCATTTTTCATTGTTAGTTTCCATTTGCATACAAAGTTTTGTATAACGTGTACGTGGCTTTGTGAAAGCTTTGCGGGAAAAATGTTTAGTAATAACGATTCGTATATGTTTTTTTCATTTTATTACAAAGTATATACATACCGCACATGCTTTTTATATCCCACAGCTGGGCATGGAGCTCTACCGTAACTCTTGAGGACTTGGGGCATACTTCAGTAGAATTATTTTCAATCTGTTGAATGACAAATGTTTGACAGGTGGACATGTGACATGAGACAAATCAATATACTTATTACCCGAGTCTTCTTGCTTTCTATCTCTCGGCTTAAATCTCTAAATTCAAAAACTTTGAGAACAGTTTACCACGCTGCTCCAGTACCTTATACACACCTTATACACACACATAAACATGAAACATAAATAAGTTTGCATACAAATATGTAAACTTGTAAGGAACAGTACCTATACATTGTATATATTTGAGGTTGACAAGGTTGAGGTTTTTTCTTTATTTAAGAAGTGCTTGTTTTCCAACACAAGGGCTTAATGAGGGAATTATTTGCTCAACTCCGTCTATGGAAGGAATTAGTGGGGAAAAGTGTGGAAAATTTAGCAGGGTTTTTTGGAAGTGCATTTTTGTTTTACGGTTTTGCATTCGTTGTTTGGCATGTCTTGTTGGTATGTTAGTAGAAACGGTCATATTTTTAGTAGAGAAATATTTTCGCATTATTTTTATTTTATCCGCCTTAGCATAGAATCATAATTAGTAATAATTGTGTATCATTAATAATAAAATAATTAGTGAAACGTAACATCACGCCCGCAATCCCCGAAGAGGTAGGCAGAGGAGTGTAGTACACTTCCATGTTTCACCAGTTACGTTTACGTCGCATTGTGGAATAGGTGGTGAGTCTATTGCCATATACCGAACTCGGATACTCGAACCGGCGCAGCAGTCAGGTTCGATAACCGCTGCGCCAACGGGCCAGTCAATTCATTAATCGTGAAAATTAACCAACTCAATCGGGAATGGAATCCAAAAACATTTGGATAGGCGCTTTCCGAGATGATCAATGACCTAAACGTGGTTTGGACAAAAGCTGTTATTTTTTAAAATAGTTTGAAAATAAAGCAAGCAGTACTAAAGGAGCGAGAATAATTTCCACTGCTTTGCGGAAAGATCTCCTTCGCCGATGAAACCGTTTAAAATTGCCGGTCATTAATTTTAAACTAACTTTTCAATTTAGCCGCGAGCGGTTCTGGAAAATAATTTTTTCCACGCGACTTATTGTGGGTAATTCATTCATTATTCTTCATTCGCTGCACTATTTGTTATAAGTAGTGGTGCTTGAATTCAATTATGGGGGGGAGGGATATATGGTTAACTATAGATGCCTGGACGTAGAGGAAACCTGGATTACAATATTTTTTAATCATATGATAGGCTAGCGTTTAGCGATCCCGCCTGATGGATAGCATATATGCGTATGAAAATGCATGCTTAAGAAATGCCTATTCACCCTTGCTTTGAAGAGTCCTAGGTTACAAGTATGTTGAAGTCTTTAGCGTTCTGAATAAGAAATGTGTAACTAAATAGTTTCATTCTGGCATTTGCGATATCGAACAGATAGGGGTGGTATCCTGGCCCACAAGGGCCCACAATTTAATTTTAATATAATATGTATATAAAATAATATGTACATAATATGTGACGTGTCTATATACACATTTTGTATACAATCTTTTTAAGTTCGTCAGATAGTCCCGAAAAGTGCATGAATGATTTCGTCGTTATGTAATTTTTTGATGTAACCAAAATAAATGTATAACTTTTCGATGAAAATTTTTTGTTATGCGTCTGAATTAAACTCTGCAATAAGAAACCCTTTGTAAAGATTTTACAATAGTGAAAAGGGCTTTGAAATTAGATCCCAGATTTGTAACGGAAAGTAGGAAGAATGTAATCAGACTTCGAGTATCCTAGGTAGTTTAAAACACTTTGTTAAAAAAATCCTCTATTAGTTTCGATTTTTATTTGCAAACCAAATTTACGGGATAGCATGACATCAGCTTCCTCTTATTTTAATTAATCTAGAAAAATTCTGTCTCTATCCCATGTATACCTTAAACTTTAATTTTGAAAGTTAATAAAATATGCATCGTTGGTATATGGTCGAGTGGTTGCAAGCGCGACTGCTGATCGAGAGGTCCTGAGTTCAAATCCCGGGTCAGGTACTATTGGATTTTTCTAAGTTAGATTTTCTAGTAGAATTTTCTGTGAGTAGCTCGGAGTCTGGATTTGTGCCCGGTGTATGACAATCGGCTCACCCTCTAATACCACAGTCGGACGTAAACGTAACTGGTAATACATGGGATTGTACTTCACTCCTCTTTGCGGATTACAGGCGTGATGTTACTTGTTTGTTTTAATATGCAAGTTGAACTGTTTGACCGGCCTTTTTTATTTTTAGAAGTAGTATAATATGGTACTTGATGTACGGTAATTAATTTTGTTATAATAACGTCGCTTGTACACAAACAAAATTAATATAAAATAAACAAAAGGAGCGGTCATGCCACGCTAAGCTAACAGCTTGGAATATATGTTTCCATAATACTAGAAATATAATTACAATACGAATATAATTAAAACACTAAAACAGAATTGCACGACACCTTTCCGGTGTTTACAAAAATACAAAAAAAAATACATCTTTACAAAACTTTCAGTTAAAATTTAAACGTTATTGTGACGGACTTAACTGCGAAAACAGTTTTTGGGGATTTATTTTATTTACATTAATTCATTGAACATGTCTAGTAAACATTGGATAGAGAATGTTTGCACAGCGTAACAAGAATTTAATAGAACGTCGGTGAAATACAACGGTATTTTAAAATGGGATAAAATAACAGTTTTTATTTTCATCAACCTGTATAACACGCATTTTTATTTTATTGTTTAACACAATTGTATTGTTAGCCGGTTCTGCATTCAGTTTGTTAAAATCATTTTGTGCGTAATTGAAAAGTGTGATAATTGTTTTTCGTTTGACACATGTCAATTGATTCTGTAAAGGTGTTTGTTGACAGTGGTGTTTGTAGTAACTTTAAACAAAAATAGTGGTTTGTCCTGTATAACGTGTGGCCTGGTGATCCAGTGGTTAGAGAAAGTTATTGCTGAGCCTGAGGCTTTGGGTTCGTTTTATACTCACGACAAATATTTGTATGATGATCACCAAAATTCGAGCCTTGTTTAGATGTAAAAATATCTATTCGAAAATATGTCATTTATGACCACAGACTACTACGTTTTTAATACTGACGGTATGAACATATTTATCGTAATGAACATTTCATGGTTTTTAATGTATTTGTATTACACTATATAATAGCTTTCTATGCTTCTTCGCTGCATAATATTTTTCTATGCTAAATTTTACAGTCCCTGCGTGTAATATTCTTAAAAAGGGGTGCACAGTATTCGCGTATTAATTAATAAATAATATATGTAATAAGTATGTGATTTGCGATACAGTTAAAAGATCCACTCTTACAAATTTCAAGAAGATAAATAATTTCAATTTCACTCATAACACAATTTCCCACATCAAATGAATAGTTAGTACGCATTAGGCAGTACATTGATCTCTTCTCGGACGCTAGATCTATTTCCGATCTCCCCGCTTGTTATTGAGCAATGATTAGTATTTATGTTGATACTATGAGCACTGAGAATAGATATGATTTATGGCGAAGCTGTTTGGATTATTGTTCACACTTTGTGAATTTTGTTTGGGATTGTGTGATACATTTCGATAAAGAAACTCACGAGGAAACCTTCACTTTCAATGTGCAGTTTTCCAGGGTGAAATATAAATGTATTCTAGAACGGGATACAATAACAGTTTTTATTTTTGACACTCTGTACAACACGCATTTTTATTTTATTATTTAACACAATTGCATTGTTAGCCCGTTCTGTATTTTGTTTGTTAAGACCATCGTGTAGGAAATTTAAAAGTGTGATAACACTCACATTCTGAGAGGAGACCTGAGTCCAATAATAGAACAACAAAAAGGTTGATAATGACAATAAATTAGTAATGTTTCAGTCTTATAATTTATATTAAGATCTCTGCGGGTTCACTCGTGGGTGTCACAGACGTGTGTGCAAGTTTAGTACTTACAGAAAGACAAACAAAGAAACGCTGAATTGGTCAAATTTTAGAACATAAAAATGTTTACAGAAACGGTTAAACCCATTCATATTCTATTTAGTATCTAAAATGTAAGAATTTTGGAGAAATAATTCACTGCATCATTGAGATGTTTTTTTTACAGCTTTGCTTAAAAAAATCCAGTCACCAGTTATGAATTTTAAAGGCAAGAACATGTCGAAGGTCACAGTGTGCAGTGACCATAATGTCAATTTGCTAGCAAGTCCCTTTGACACAAGGAATAATAATACATACGGACCCTCTTTCTAATATGTATGCACAGAATCCAAATACGTGAAAGTTGATTATCTTCAGTGAATTCAGTCACTCGCACGATTATTTGCTTTGCTTGCGACATTTAGCGAGCTCAAATATAATTTTGGGGAATAATCATAAAGATGGTGCGCTAAAAATGTGAATACACAAATATTCTATATTCCTAAAATATTCAGCAATGTTTCATGTTATAGATTCAATTCATTCATTCACTCATTCATTTGTATATAAATTTTGTTTTCTCTTAAGGATTTGTTATAACGATGAAGATTACGTAAATATTATTTACGTTTAATATTATTTATATTATAACAACTATTATATCTATTTTTGTTAAATTACTTGTCTTATAACGTGTGACTATTTTGACGACCGCCGTCGCCCGCGACGTGATTAGATTGGTGATAAAATTCTTTAGTTTAAATTGGTCTTTAGAACGAATGATTGTGTAATCAAAATTTTTTGACGTTATTAAATGTCAAAATGTATAACGTATAGTATAGCAAATCAGTATACTTGATATTACCGAGCAATTAAATAAATTTGAGCGCCTTCAAAATTTATGTATCAGGTTTATATTTGGACTACGCAAATATGACCATATCACAGAATTCCGTGCAAAACTCAAGTGGCTCTCTATCCGTCTTCGTCCGAATACTCACATTCTCTCTGCTCTTTACTGAGTGCTGTTCAATTCTATATCCCTGCTTTATCTTAAAGAACGCTTCGAATATATTTGTATGGCTCATATCAGCGACCGTTCCCTCCGATCCAACATGAACATCATTCTCCGAACTTCTGCTTACTCCTGTAACTTTTACGAAAAATCGTTTTTTCCGTTTCCCTTTAGAAGGATTTGATTGCGTTACTACTTACATAATTTTTACTAATTATAACCGCGTCTGAGAAGTTAATTGGAACTCTTTTTATATCTTGTTATATGAATGAAAGATTCCCGCATTGTAATATATGTATTTTATTAATATCGACACCGTTAATAAGTTCTGTTACTATATGAAATTTTACTAATATTTTTATACATACATACATATTGTCACGTCAGCACCCCATAGGGGTAGGCAGATATTAAGGTTTTCCAACTGCTACTGTCCAGACCTATTTAGCTTCTTCTACATTCATTGAAGCTATTCATATCTTTATAGTGTAAATTTAAATAGACTTTCGATTTGATGTGCAACTGAACGCGAATGTAAACTTACCCTACGTTAAGAACCATTACACGACGAAGTTCTCGAAACGTGAGTGAAGCTGTAAAATCGAATATAAACAGCATACAATGTTGGATGCATAAACTACAGTGTAAGGTGACCGTTAAGTGCAGTTACTGGAATTATTCAATGTTTTACTATTCGATCGAATTGCTTTTCGCAACATTCGTAAAATGATTATAAATATGGCACGTTTTTCAAACGAGATACTTTATTTATGATGATCCTGTCGTACATACATCGTACAATGTGTCATATGACGTACGAAGATGTGTACGTCATGTATTATTCAAACCAAATATCGCAAGGCGTATCGGAATATCTAATATATGTATATCATATTATTATCGTCATCAGCGGCCTAAGTTTACTGCTGAACATAGGCATCTCCTGAGTGAGCTATGAGACGCTTTTGCCTATAACCCCACGCTAGACATGACGGTTGGCGCTCGCCAAACATGACTTCTCGCACCGCCTACGTTTCTGCCAGACGGCGGAAAGGGAATGTAGTCGTTCCTAGGCAGACTGTGCTGTACCGTAATCAGCCAGTTCAGAGTTTAGTCGCCTCTTACGACACCGTGATATCCAGGAATGGGGTCGACAGATATATTCCTCCTCCGGCCCGCCACGGATGATATATATATATATATATATGTACATATACAGGCGACCATGTCAATCCTCAACGGTAGCTACACTTTTGCAACAACTTCGAATAGAATAGATGCTAACAGTAGTTATTGTAACATATATGAACTGAGAAAGTGTTAATAACGGTACCAATTCTTGGAATTTGGTAGCCTTAATACTCACAAGTAGTCGTATTAACTGTTACTACGGTAACAGATTACTCTAGTAATCGAACTAGCTGGCAGTCCTATTTCTACAGTTCTGTTCCAGGTCGGTTGAAT